>PVKY010004816.1:0-18535 GCA_004027775.1 Bradypus variegatus
GACGCGCTTTCCTTCTGAAGCTGGCTGACTCTGGGACTGAGCCCGGGGCCAGAGTCGGCTGCTGAGCCCCTCCTCGGCGACAGAGCTCAGAGCCCCCCGGAAAGCAGCAGGCGTGCTCGCCCCAGCCTCCGCTAAGTGCAGCTGCAAACACCGGCCACCACATCACACAGGAGCAAACACAGGGAGACTCCGAAGGTGGGCGGAAGGCGGAAGGCTGCCAGGCACCCTGGGACCCGAGGAAGCCACTTCCTGGGCTTCCTTTTTGCCCCAAATCTCCCCGATGTGGAGCTGAAGGAGCAGCGACCTGAAAATGCCGAGAGGCACAGACCCCAAAACCCCCACAGCAGCTGCTCTCTCCAATCGGAGAAGCAGGGAAGGGGCAGGCCAACGAGACAGAGAACGTTTAGAGAATAACTGCTCTACTCCAGGCAAACGACACAGAACCCCGGCCCCGGCCCCACCCACGCCAGCCAAGGCCGAGGGGGGAGCCGGACCCCACCCTGACGAGGAGGTGACGAGGTGCGGCTGCCCCACCGTGGGGTCGTGGGGTCGGAGAGCTCACCCTTCCTTCTCGACCAGACACCTGCGGGGGGCCCCCACCTCACCCCAGTCACCCCGCCCCTCCTGCTGGGGTGGTCTCGGAGGAGTCGGGTTCCCACCCCCACCCCACCCCCACCACCAGGGACACCACCAGGGGTCAAGGTGCTCCACCCCCCCCGCTCAGCCCGAACTCCCACCCACCGCCCCCCAGGAGACTAAAGGGGAAGCCCCTCATCTGCCCATGGAGGTGGAGTGGGGAGGTGGAAACTACTGCCACCGACCAGTAAAGACACAGCATCGCTGCCTGTGCCGGGGCCATTCAGAGGAAACAGAAGGTGCAGATGAGATCCAGAGGCTCATACACAAAACCCAGCATGTCTAGGTCTCAGCGAGACGCCCCGTCCTGACGGGAACGAAATGCCAACACAGGAAGCAGAGCAGCACATGAAAATGACTTTAAAGAAGCCATCATAAAACTGCCTCAATGAGCAGTTATGAACATGACTGAAACGTGAAAAAATAGAAATCCTCAGCAAAGAAATACAAAGTCTCAGTAAAGAAGTAGCAGAACCAGATAGAAATTTTAGAACTAAAAGTGCAATAACCAAAATTAAAAACTCAACGGTTGGACTCAACAGCAGAAGAGCAGGAACAGAGTTCAGAATCCATGAACCGGGAGAAGAACAACAGAAAATTATCTCATCTGAACAGCAGAGTTAAAAGAGACTGAACAAAATAATAACAGAGCCTCAGGGATGTATTACACTATTACTAAAGCCCTAATATTTGTATCAGTGCAGCCCTAAAAGGAGAGGGAAAAGAAGGCATGTCTGAAAAGGTACTTGAAGAAGTAAGGGCTGAAAACTTCCCACATCTGGCAACACACAAAAGTGAGTCCACGGATTCAAGAAGGTAAGTGAATCCCAAACAAATCCAGGCCAAGACCTTGGTCAAACTTCTGAAAATTGAAGACCAAGAAAACCATTGGAAAACAGTGAAAGAGAAATGACACCTTACCCATAGGAGTTAAAATATCTTGAATGAGAATGGATTTCTCATCGGAAATCATGAGGACCTGGAGAAAGTGGCACAATGTGTCAGGGCTGGAAGAAAAGAACTGCCAACTTAGAATCCTTAAGGAATGAAGGGAGAATCCAAATATTCTCAGATAAGGGAAAACTAACAGAATTTGTTGCAGACCTACCCTAAAAAGAAATTCTCTAAACAGAAAGGAAATGATTAAAGAAGGAACCCTGAAACATCAGGAATGAAGGAAAAACACAGAAAAGAAAACTGTGAGTAAATGCAATAGACTTCCCTTCTCCTCTTGAGTTTTCTAAATTGTGTTTGATGGTTGAAGCAAAAATTATAACACTGTCATATGTGGTTCTATTTATGAAAAGGAAATATTTAAGATAATTATATTATAAATGAGGAAGGTAAAAGGACTTAGAGATTCTACAACTCACTCAAACTGGAAAAATGTAAACACCTACCATATCAATAATTACACTAAATGTAAATGATCTAAATATACCTATTAAAAGACAGAGAGTGGCTTAGGAACATGAACAAACTGTCTGCTATTCAAATTCAAATATAATGACATAGGCAAGTTCACTTCAAATAATGGCATAGGCAGGTTGAAAGTAAAAGGATGAAAAAAGATACATAGCTCTTAATCAAAAGAAGGCAGGATAGCTATATTAATAATGGATAAAATAGGCTTCAAAACAAAGAAAATTACCAGGGACAGAGAGGGATATGATACTACAACAAAAGAGCCAGTCCACCAAGAAGGAAAAACAATACTAACAAGTATGCAACAAAGGAAAGAGCTGCAAAATATGTGAAATAAAAACTGATAGAACTGAAAAGAGAGATAAAAAAAATTCAACAATTAGAGTTGGAGACTTTAACAGCCCTCTCCCAACAACTGCTAGAACAACTAGACAGAAAATACACAAGGATATAGAACTCAAAAACATCATCAACTAATAGGATCTAATCAACACCGATAGAATACACCAACAGCATCACATTCTTTACAAGTGACCATGGGACATCTACCTTAGGTAAGCCATATCCAAGCCATAAGGCAAACCTCAAAAATTTTGAAAGAATCGAAACATACTGTGTGTGTGTTCTGACCACAGTGGAAATAGCTAGAAATTAAAAACAGAAATATAACAGAAAAATCTCCAAACTAAACAACACACTTTAAAATAATCCATGGGTTAAAGAGCATGTCTCAAAGGAAATAAAAATATACCCTGAACTGAATGTAAATTAGAATACAACATATCAAAATTTGTGGGACACAGCTAAAGCAGTGCTGAGGGAGAAATTTATATTACCAAATGCATATATCAGAAATCAGGGAAATGTCTCAAATCAATAATCTAAGCTCCTACCTCAAGAAACTAGAAAAAAAGAAGAGCAAAACGAACTCAAAACAAGCAGAAGGAAGAAAATAAGAAATATAAGAGTTGAAAATGAAAAAGAAAAACAGTAAAGAATATCAATGAAATGAGCAGATTCTTTGAGAAGATCAGTAAATTGACAAACCTCTAGCAAGACTGCAAAGGAAAAAAGACAAACCACTAATATCAGTGAGGAAACAGAGAACCTCACTACAGACTGTGCAAACATCCAAAGGACAATAAGTGAACACCATGAACAATTCTACCCAAGTAAACGTGGCAATGTAGAAGAAATGGAACAATTTCTTAAAAAAAAACAAAAACAAAAACGAACTACCACAATTCACCCAGAATCAAATAAATAATTTGAATAGCCCTAGATCTATTAAGGAAACTGAATTCATTGTTTTAAAACACCCATATAACAAATCTCCAGTCTCAGATGGTCATTGGAGAATTGCAGCAAATGTTTAAGGCATAATTAATACCAATTCTACACAATCTTTTCCAGAAAACACAAGAGGAGGGGAAACTTCCCAATACATTTTATGATGCTAGTATTGCTCTGATACCAAAATCAGACAAAGAGAGTACAGGAAAAAAAAAAGAAAAAGAAAAAAAGAAACAGAAAACTACAGAAAACCCTTAACGAAAATCAGCAAATAGAATTCAGCGATATAAAAAAAGAATTATACATCATGACCAGGTAAATTTATTCCAAAGATATAAGGCTGGTTCCATATTTGAAAATCAATCACTGTATTCCATGATGACAGGGTAAAGAAAAATCACATGATTATATCAATCATTCGACAAAATTCAACATCACTCTTTTTTTTTAAATTCAGTTTTATTGAAATATATTCACATACCATACAGTCATCCATGGTATACAATCAACTGTTCACAGTACGATCATACAGTTATGCATTCATCACCACAATCTATTTCTGAACATTTTCCTTACATCAGAAAGAATCAGAATAAGAATAAAAAAATAAAAGTAAAAAAAGAACACCCAAACTATCCCCCCCATCCCACCCTATTTGTCTTTTAGTTTTTGTCCCCACTCTTCTATCCATCCATCCATCCACTAGATAAAGGGAGTGTGATCCACAAGGCCTTCACAATCACACTGTCACCCCTTGTAATTTACATTATTATACAATCATCTTCAGGAGTCCAGACTACTGGGTTGAAGTTTGGTAGTTTCAGTATTTACTTCTGCTATTCCAACACATTAAAACCTAAGAGGTTCAACACCCATTCATGATATAAAAAAAGAAACTCCCAGAAAAATAGGAAGAGAAAGGAACTTCCTCAACTTGACAAAAAGCATCTATTAAAAAACCTGCAGCTAACATCATACTTAATGATAAAAGACTGATGCTTCCCTCGCAAGAACGGGAACAATGCAAGGATGTCTGCTTTCCCCACTTTTACTCAACATAGTGCTGGAAGTTCTAGACAATGCAATAACACAAGAAAAAGAAACAAAAGGCGCCTGGAAGGACCAGAAAGAAGGAAATAAAATAGCCCTATACACAGATGACATAATTGTCTACATATAAAATTCCAAGGAATCTACAAAAATAAAACCTTATTGGTCTAATAAGTGATTTCAGCAAGGTCATAGTATACAAGATAAATAAACTGTTCTAATTTGCTAATGCTGCCGGAATGCAAAACACCAGAGATGGATTGGCTTTTATAAAAGGGGGTTTATTTGGTTATACAGTTACAGTCTTAAGGCCATAAAGTGTCCAAGGTAACACATCAGCAATCGGGTACCTTCACTGGAGGATGGCCAATGGTGTCCGGAAAACCTCTGTTAGCTGGGAAGGCACGTGGCTGGCATCTGCTCCAAAGTTCTGGTTTCAAAATGGCTTTCTCCCAGGATGTTCCTCTCTAGGCTGCAGTTCCTCAAAAATGTCACTCTTAGTTGCCCTTGGAGCGTTTTTCCTCTGTTAGCTTCTCCAGAGCAAAAGTCTGCTTTCAATGTCTGTCATCAAACTGTCAGTCACTTGCAGCTCCTCTCTTCTCAGCTCCTGGGTGTTCTTCAGAGCATCCCTCTTGGCTGTAGCAAGCTCGCTCCTTCTGTCTGAGCTTACATAGGGCTTCAGTGAACTAATTAAGGCCCATGCTGAATGGGTGGGGCCACGCCTCCATGGAAATTATCCAATCAGAGTTATTACCTACAGTTGGGTGGGGCACATCTCCATGGAAACATCTAATCAAAAGTCTCCAACTCAATCAACACCAATATGTTTCCTGCCCACACAAGACTGCATCAAAGATAATGGCATTTTGAGGGATATAATACATTCAAACTGGCACATATACCCAAATCAACTGTATTTCTATATACTAAGCAATGGTCACAGACACTGTAATTAAATATACAGTATTATTTACAATCACTCAAAAATAATGAAATACTTAGATATAACTAACAAAGTATGTACAGAACTTGTAAGTTAAAAACTACAAAATACTGATGAAAGAAGTGAAAGAAGATCTAAATAAATGGAGAGACATACTGTGTTTATAAATTGGAAGATTCAACATAGTAAAAGATGTTAATTCTCCACGAACTGACACAAAGATTTAACACAATTCTTGTCAAAATCCCAACAAAATTTCTTGGGGGTATAGACAATATCCGTCTACAATTTGTGTGGAAAGGCAAAGGAACTAGAATAGCTAAAACGATTTTGAAAAATGAATTATACAGTTACAGTATTCAAACTGTGTAGTACTGGTGGGAGGACAGACACAAAGACGAATGGAACAGGAGAGAGAACCAGAAATAGATCTTGACAAATATGCGCAACTGACTTTTGGCAAAGGCACAAATGCGATTCAACGTAGGAAAGATAGTCTTTTCAACAAATGGTGTGGGCGCCCATGGATACCCATAAGGAAAGAAAACAAAACAAAACAAAACACTGTGACCTAAGTCTCACACCTCATTTGAAAATGAACTCAAAATGGATCACAAACTTTGTTCTGATTTGCTAAAGTTGCTGAAGTACAATATACCAAAAATGGGTTGGCCTTTTCGATGGGGGCTTATTAGTTTCCACATTTACAGTTCTAAGGCCATGAAAACGTCCCAGTTAAGGCATCAAGCGGCAGACGCCTTCTCTGAGGAAAGGCCAGTGGCATCCAGAGTTCCTCTGTCACGCGGGAGGGCACATGGCCAGAGTCTGCTGGTCCTTCACTCCTGGGTTCAGCTTCTGGATTCAGTGGCTTTCTCTGAAATGTCTCTTGGCTTCTGGCTCAACTCCTGTGGGTCGTCCTTGCTTTTCCTGGGGGCAAACTCTGGATTACATCTCTTAGCTTCTCTCCAAAATGTGTCTCTCGGCCTCTCTGAGCTCTGTCTCTCGGTGCATTCTCTTAAAGGACTCCAGTCAAGGGTTAAGACCCACCTTGAATGGGCGGGGTCACATCTCCATGGAAACAACCTAATCAAAAGCCCCACCACCACCAATCCACGAGACTGGATTACAAGAACATGGCTTTTTATGGGGCACATAACAGCTTCAAACTAGCACAGATGTAAAGTAAAATGTGAAACTATAAAAATTCTGGGAAAATAAACATAGGAGAAAATCTTTGGGATGTAGGGTTAGACAAAGAGTTCTTAGACTTGGTACCAAAAGTATGATTTATAAAAAAAATATATGATAAATTGGACTTCATCAAAATTAAAGACTGCTGTGCAAAATAGTGTTAAAAGGATGAAAAGGGAACTAGGAGAAATTATTTGCAAACTATATATCTGACAAAGGAGTAGTTTTTAGAATCTAAGAACTCTCCAAACTTAACAAAAGCAAACAATCCAATTAGAAAATGGGCAAAGACATGAAGAGAAATTTCACCAGAGAGGATATGTGGATGACCAAAAAGCTCACGGAAAACTGTTCAACACCCCTCGCCCCAGGGAAATGCAACTCGGGACCACAGTGTGCGATCACGACACCCCAGTCAGCACGGTTAAGATGAAAGCGGCAACACCACCAAGCGCTGGCAAGGACCTCTCATGACAAACGTCCTTAAAGGCAAACAAAGAGGCAGAAGGGAAGGTCACAGCGTGTCAGCGAGAGGGAGAGAGGAAGGAAGGAAGGGGCCGTGAGCCAGGAGCCGGCAGGGCGCGGTGCTCTCCCCAGAGCCGCCCGAGGGAGCCCAGCCATGGCACCCACGCAGACCTCTGGCCTGCAGGACTCTCAGAGAACAAGCGCCGGGGTCTCCAACAGTTCTTGGTGGAATTTGTTATGACAGCAATTAGAAAAGGAATACAGCACGATTCCATTTATACAACACTCTTGAAATGACCAAATTACAGAAGTGAAAATAGATGAGTGGTTGCCAGGGGTTCAGGGGGGCAGGAGGAAGTGGGTGTGGCCATAAAAGGGCAAACAAGGAACCGTGTGGGGCCGGAAAGCCCTGGATTGTGACCATATCCACAGCAGTGTCCTCCCGGCTGGGGTACTGCACTACAGTTCTCCAAGATGTCTCCAACTGGAGGAAACCAGGTAACAGGTACACAGGGGCTCTGCGTTATTTCATACACCCACAAGTGAGTCTGCCACTAACTCAAAATTAAAAGTTTAATTTAGAAAACCCAACTCTGGTCAGTATCTGCTACTGGGTGAGGGGCCAAGGAGCCGGCACCCGCATGAACCCGTCTGCCGGCTTCCTGCCAGCACCACCTGCTCTGCCCTGCGAAGGAGGGTCACTGTTCCAGTTGGCTGGAGCTGCCATTATGGAAAATTCTAGAATTGGACTGGCTTGTTTATTTGGTTACACATTTACAGTCCCAAGGCCAAAAAAGTGTCCAAACTAAGGCATCAACATGAGGATACCTTTGCTGAAAAATGGCCGATGGCATCCAGAACGCCTCTGTCAGCTGGGAAGGCACGTGGCTGGCGTCTGCTGGTCCTTTGCTCCCGGGTTGTGTTGATTTCAGCTTCTGATTCTAGTGGCTTTCTCTCTAAGCATCTGGGGTCCTCTCTTAGCTTTTCCAGGGCAAACTCTGGGCTTCAACTCCTAGCTTAGCATCTCCAGACGTCCTTCTGTTCGCATCTGCCAGCATCTCCAAGCATCAGCAAGCGTCTGGGTCTGCTCTTGAGCTCTCTTAAGGACTCCAGTGAACCAAACAAGACCCACCCTGAGCGGGTGGGACCACACCGCCACGGAAATAATCTAATCAAAAGGTCTCGCCTGCAGTTGGGCCAGTCATGTCTCCATGGAACAATCAAAAGTTTCCACCCAAGAAGAGTGGGTTAAATGATCATGGCTCTTCCGGGGTCCATAAAATTTCAAACCGGCACAGTCACGGCCCCGGTTCCCTGTGGGATGCCCGAGGCTCGCGGGTGCACAGGACTTCCTGGGTCCGCCTGGCCAGGAAGGAGGGAAGGGGCTTCCCTCCGCCGCACCCCCTCCTAGCACCAGCCACCTCCAGACCCCAGACCCTAGGCTTCCTGCCACGGCCTGTTCCGAGGCTGAACAAAGGGGATCTCCAGCGCGTGAGCCAAACTCACCAATGTCAAAACTCATCAACTTTACACATAAATCTGTGCATTTTATATGTCCACCAAACCTCTATAAAGAAAAGATTAAAAAGAAGAACATTCACAGCAACATTTGCTTGTGATAGAAAAATTGAGAAAAGCTAAAAGCCCCGTAAAGAGGAGAGTGGATAAATAAATGATAGTGTTTTCATGTATTTGCCCATAAGGTAAATGAACTAGCGCTATACTTTCCAACCCAGACAAGTCTAACAAATGTAAGGCAGAGTGGAAAACCAAGACAAAGGAGGAAGCACACTAGGTAAAACTCGACAACATGCACATTTGGTGGCTGGTAGTGGCCACGTAATGCCCACTTGTCTGGAGAGACAGCCTAGTTCTTGCTCCTGAAAAAGGTCATTCCAGAGCCACAGGAGGCTGGTCTGTCTGCAGCTTTAACAAGAAAGCCCCGAGGCTTAAGACAGCCACACAGTCCCTCAAAATAAACAAGGCTTTCCCTTGTCCATCTCAGGAAAGGCAAAACCACGCCAGGCGAATCCTGAGATGTTTACTTTTCCGGCACACACTCGGGGCCCAAAGGGAGAACACAAAGCAGGGGGCTGTCGGGGAGCAGGTGCCCGAACCTCGGTCCCGGGGACGGCCACCCTCCTGCAGGGGCCGGAGCACAGGCCCAGCCCAGCCATCAGCCAGCACCCAAAGGCCCCTCGCGACCGAGGGTGGGAGAAACGTGCAGGCCTAAAAGCGGTGCCCCAGCTCTCGGCGTGCTGAGATGATGAACGGAATGGTGTTCCTCCAGCTTAAGGCTCCGAAACCTGCTTGGCCTTGGTGCAAAGCTGCCCAGGTGTGACCTTGGTCCAACAGAAGGTCAGCGCCTGTGCCTTCTTCCCTCTCTGCCCTCACCGCCTCTCCCCCACGTCCGAGGCTCATGACACTCATCTGACCATGAAACGGAAGAAGTGGGGACAAGGGAAGAAAGGTGGGAGGAAGATGAAAGGAAACGTGAACCGAGTGTGGGTGTCTTGATGAGATGTTCAAGGATAATCACCTCCTCCGGTGCCTGCCGTCCCCCTCACCTGGCAGGTGACCTGGACTGGGCAGCCCAGGGCTCCCCCCAGGCCCAGCTTCCCGCGAGGGAGAGAGGGGTGTGGGCCCCAGGCCGCTGGATGGGGAGGCCTCACAAGACAGGGGAGCCCCGGCCCGGCCGTAATTACGAATCTCCCTTCTATGTCAACAGCCGCATTTCAGGCGAGGCAGACGAGGTCCGGGGAGAGAGGCGGGCTGGGGGCACGCACCCTCGGAGCCCTGCCCTGCAGGACGGCCCCTGCCCAGGGCATTTTCGGCATTTTGCCTGGAGGCATGAGGGCTGGAGCAGGGAAGGGGGCAAGGGGAACAGGCTTACGAATGCCAAGAGTGCAGAGGCTGAGGGATCAGGTCTCCTGGGGCTCTGGGGACCTGGGGTGGGCACCTGCCATGGGCCAGGGGGTGCCTGGGAGCCAGCTGTGCACCTGGAACTACCACCTTTCCACCTGCAGCACCACCCTTCACACACACCCCGACCTTTACCGAAGAAACAAAGACTACCTGTTCATCCACAGCACCCAGAACACTTCACCTGGAAAACCTAGTTTTAGCTGGTAAAAAGGAAAGGAATAATCTGGATATTCACATCCCCCCAAAAACAGAACAAAATGAACAACACAGCAGCTTTGGAGTAGTGATTTGGGAAAAGTTGGGCAGGCAAGGGGCTTCGTCTTCATGCCTTCCTGAGCGCTCTGTGATGGGAAGGGATCCTGTCTGAGGGACGCTTGGCGGGCAGCGCGGTCTTGCCCCATGGGAATGCCCGGTTGAGGGCAGGTTTTGCTGCAGGAGCTACCAGGGAACAAACCCCAGGCAGCCGCTGTGCAGGGGACTGACGCGAGGACGGACGGACCTTGAAGAAGAAACCCTCGCTCACACCATTTGTCTAGGAACAACAATTACCCCCAAATCTGAGTGTGGAAGGTGGGGAGGAGGCCCTGATCACAAGAGCTGCCCTGTTCTTGGCACTTGCTCTGCACCATTAGCTCCAAGGACAGTGAAGGGCCCACTGGACCAGAGGGGAGAGTGGCGGTCTGAGCCTTAACCTCCCGGCCCCCAGCTCCCCAGAGGCCCGGGCAGGTCTGAGGCCAGGCTGCAGCCCCCCAGCCCCTGAAGCCCAGGAGACGCTTTCATTCTGGTCCCCAAAGCCCGGACGGGAGCCTTGTCTCGGGTTTTGCAGTCCTCACCCTCTGGGGAGCTGCACCACGGCCATTGCCTCACCCGGGGCCACAGGCTGAGGGGGGCACCGAGGCCCCCGCCCTGGGCCAGCAGCTGCAAAATGGTGATGTTACGTGAAAACCAGTCTGACTCCCACCCCCCCACCTGCTGCAGCAGCTAAGAGGAGAGAGGCCAACACGGTCCCCAAATCCTTCTCCTCTGCATTTCCAACTTCTCTCAATGAAACCACTCGGCCTCCGGGAGGTGAGGGCCACTTTCTGTCACCGGCCGAGCACGAGGGACGGGAGCACAGCGGGTCTGCTTCCAGGGAACCGTGGGCAGGGCGAGGGGACACGGTGGCTCCTCCGTGCACCCACAGATTTCACTGAGGCCCGGAACTGGCCGTCTCTGCCTCAGGAGGTCTTTTTCCGGGACGCCGGGCGATGAGGGGTAGAGACCAGGAGCCGGGCTTCGACGGTGCCCACTGCCAGCGGGAGATGAAATGTGATGGGGAGCAGGGGGGTGGGGGTGCCGCTCTGGCCGGGGCGGGGAGGGTAAGTCCTCTTGAGGAGAACCTCTGAGCTGAACCCCAAAGGGCGAGAAGGAGCCAGGGTGCAGAGCCCGGGGAGAAGCTCCCAGCGGGTGAGGCCATCCAGGGCCGGGAAGAGCGGGGGGCTGGAGCAGCGTGAACAAGGGGAGTCGCTGGGAATGACTGGGGTGGGGGGCCCTGCGGCACCCTGCAAGCCTGGGTGAGAGGGGAGCCACGGAGACGGCGAGCAGGGACACACACTGCCAGACCTAACCGCACTCTGGCTCCTCGGGGAAGCGGCCGCTGCACACGTCGGTCGTGTTTGCGGGGAAACCCATTTAAACCAGATCCAGGCTCGGTTCTTCCCCATCAGCACGGCCCAATTCCAGGGCATCGCAAGATCCCAACTGCACTGCCAGCCCTCACCGCCGACTCCCTGAGCTTCTCCAAGAGCATCGTGAAATTATACTAGAAATAAGAATTAAATCTATAATTATGGACAATTTAAAAAAATAACTGTGTTCCAGTCAGCATCTTCCCTCCATCCCTTTCCACCCCCTTCCCGGCCCTCCCAGGCCGTCCGCGGGCCGGTCCCGCTTCTCACTGGCGCCCCTGCAGGCGCAGAGCGGAAGGGCTGGGCAGGGCTGAAACCCGAGCCAGCAGTCCCACTTCTGGGTGTTTGCGTCCCTGTGTGGGGGGAGGGACCCTGGGGTTAAAGTCAGGCAAAAATTTTAATTATTTATACATCCCTCTCCCAGGGAGTCTACACACACTCCCACAGTTTCCACCTCTCTCCTCCGTCTCTCGGCAAACCACCCAAACCCACCAAGAGATAGATGAAATTCTTAAAACTAGACAAGGACCCCTCACACCAACACAAAACTAAATCAAAACGGATCAGTGACCTAAATATAAGCACTAATCCGGGAAACTCTTAGAAGAAGACAGAGGAGGAAATCTTCAGGACTTTGTGTTAGGTAATGGATTCTTAGAGATGACGACAAAAGCATGAATAGCAAAAGAAAAACTAGATAAAATGGACTGTATCAAAATTAAAACCCTTTGTGCACAAAGGACATCATCAAGAAAGTGAAAAGACAACAATGGGAGAAAATATTTGGAAATCATGTATCTGACATGGACTTAATATCCAGAATATATAAAGAATGCCTACAACTCAACAACAAAACAAACAACCTGGTTAAAAACTGGGCAAAGGACTTGAATAAATATTTCTTCAAAGAAGATAAACAAATGGCTGATAAGCACATGGAAAGTCATCAGCCACTATGCAAATCCAAATGAAAACCACAAGGAGATATCACTTCACACCAAGTAGGATGGCTACTATTTAAAGAAAGAAAGAAAGAAAATAACAAGTGTTGGGGAGAATGTGGATACATTGCAACTCTCATGCATTGGTGGTAGGAATGTAAAATAATGTGGCCACTGGGGAAAAGTTTGGCAGCTGCTCAAGAAGTTGAACACAGAATTATTACATTATATGGCAATTTTATTCTTAGATATATGCCCCCAAAGAATTGAAAGCAGGGACTCAAACAGGTATTTGCACGCTGATGTTCATAGCAGCATTATTCACAAGAGCCAAAAAGTGGAAGGAACCCAGGTGTCCATCAATGGATGGAGGGATAAACAAAACATGGTATATACCCACGACGAAGTACTATTCAGCCATAAAAAAGGAATGAGGTTCTGATAACGTGACAACATGGATGAACCTTGAAAACATTAAGCTAAGTGAAATAAGCCAGGCACAAAAGGACAAATAACCGATTCCACTGGGCTAAAACGGCAAATTTTGTGTTATGTATATGTTCCCACAATAAAAAAAATCTAGACAAGGAGCCTAATTTCCATCTTTAACTTCTTCCTACAGCATTCTTACTTCTGTTCTAATTCTAACAGAAAGTTCCATTTTTTAAAGCTTTTCTCAAGGCAAGATGTAAAACTGTCCATCTTTTCACTGGTAAATTTCAAAATTAAAAGCAAAAGGAAAAAGAAAAATTGTAGAAACTTCATTCCTCTCGCTGGGTGGATTGTAACAGACCTTTTATGATTATCTGACTAAAGCTAATTGGCAGCTACAAAAATTTGTTAATTGCAGCTTTTAAAAACTTGAGAAAAATTAAAATACTCAATTTCTTTATATCTTATTTTCCAGAAAAAACTAATTTTCCATTACTTTTCCCATAATTTTCACCACATTCTCTACCACCAGAACTATTGCCATCCCTCTCTAGTAGCAAAATATAACAGATTTGAAGCAGATTACCAGTCTGGCAAAAAATGCTTCGGAATTTTCGAGGCTTCTGAGGCGGAGGAGGTGGAGAACAGAGTGGCTTCAGTTCTTTGCTTGGTTTTGGCTCAAGACCTTTGTTTCAAATTGCTATGTTGCCCCAATTTATAAATTGCTCCTGTAATTATTGTGCAAAAGGAGGGTGCATTGCTTACATTTTTTGCAGTTTCCCTTGAAGTAAGTTTTCAAGGGAAAATCTCAAAGGGAAAATTTTTTTTCAAGTAAATTGCTTAACTGTAAATTGAACTTTCTTAAAGAAAACAACCTTGACTGTAATAGGTGAAAGTTATAGCTACACAGTCGGCCTGACTCGTGGTGAGGAAGCAAAACCCCAAAGCCAAGGAAATAGGAACACTCTAGCTAAGGAAAACTGGGATGTGCCGAGTTAGCACTACTTCTGTTTGTTCCTTTTTCTCTTTGCTGAAGCCTGCTACGTGCTCTCCCAGACTCTCTGAGAAGCGCCCCGGCCCTCGACCTGCAGACCCCTCACCCGCTTTCTCCCCCAGGGCGCGGGCAGCGGTGGGGCCGCCGCGCCGTCCCCAATCACGCGCGCGCTGGACCCGCGGCGCAACGAGACGAGCCCCTCAGGTGCCGCTGAGCCAAGGAAGGGGAAAGGCGCGCGCCTTCTCCCGGGTCCCGGCCTCGCAGGGTGGCTGGTACGCAGGGTCCCCGGGAAGACGGCGACCCTCCCCCGGCTCCCGCCCCCTGCCGCCCCCGCCCGCGGGGCTCGAGCGCTTCTCTGCAGGAAGGGGCCCTGGGTGCCCACGCGGCCCGGCTCCCCGGACTGGCACTCGCGCCCCGGCCAGGTGCCTCCGGGAGCCTCGGGGCGCAGCGGCCGGCGAAGGGGGCAGACTGCTGAGCCCCCGCCTCCAGCCCCCTCCCCGGCCCCGGCCCCGGTCGGCCGCACTCACCGCCTCTGCAGAGCGCCAGGAGGAAGAGGCGCAGCGGCAGCGGGGCCCGCCCCATCCCGGGGCCGCACGGACACACCGACGGCCCGAACCTGCCCAGTCGCCCGGCGAGCAGGGCTGGCGGCCCCAGCGGCAGGCGCCGGAGGGCGAGCCATGGGCGGGCCGGGCCGGGCTCGGGCCACCCAGGGGAGGGGCGGGCGGGGGGCGGAGGAAGGGGCGGGCCGGGCCGGCGGCAGGAGCGCGGGGAGGGGCGCGAAGGAGAAGGCAAGGGGCCGCATGGAGAAGGCAAGTCCCGCCGAGACTGACCCAGGTGGGCGAAAGGGGAGAGGGGCGGGGCGGGCAAGGGGGAGCGGAGAGGGTGGGGAGGTGGGGGGGGCGCCCGAGGCAGCGCCCCCAGACCCGCTGGGGCCCCTGCGTCTAGGGCCCCGCGGCAGCGCCCCCCGGCCTGGCTGCTCGGACCCAGAAGGTGGGAGCCGGGGTCGCGGCGTCTGGGGGAGACGCGGGCCCTGGAGGGAGGCGGCAGCGGGGAAACGCGCCGGCGGGAGTGGAGAGGCCGAGGGGCCCACGGGAAACGCAGCCGCCTTCACTACCCACAGCGGGGACGGACGTTTTTCTACGAGGTTTCTTAGGGAAACCTTTTCAGGGTCGATGCGTTTCAGGGTGAGCCTCTGACAGCATCAGTCAGGTCGTGGCTCCTCTGCGGGAAACTCCGGGAACCCCAGTGGGCCCAGGTGCGGCCCCGGTGCCCTCTCTCCCTGGCCTCACGCCCTGGACGCCCCCCATCTGCGCCGGCGAAGGCGCCCCAGTGGGTTAGACGGATTATTACTTGGAGGGCAGAGGCGGCGCCAGCGAGGGGCAGGCACTTCCTTGCACCCGGGATGCAACGCAAGCGGGGGGCCGTGATGGACAGGGGGCGTGACCGCAGGGCCCTCCGCGCCGCGCAGCCAATCCTGCTCTACAGCAAGCCGCGTGACAGCGCACCGCCAAGGCGCATCCTTGGGGTCAGAGGACAAGGCGAGGCTGGCTTTACCGGGACTGGATGGCCGGGAGCAGCCTCGAGGCAGTCTCCCCCGATCCGGGAGCGTGACACTGCGGCGAGATGCCCCTCTCCGGGGCGTCCACCGAGACTCGGGCCGCACGGCTGGACCTGTGGAGGTGTCCGGGCTCTCGCCGTGGCCTGCAGCTCCCTGGCGCTGGCTCACATCCTCGGGGCTTTGCGCCGGCGGTTCCCTCTGCGGGAAAGGCTCTCCTTCCGGATACCCCCTCGGCTGACTCTCCTTCTCCAAGACTTTGCTCAAGTCTCACGTTCTTAGTAGACTGACCTCATGCAGCGCGCACGGCTGTTCAACAGCGTGGCTTTACTGGCATTTCATTAGATTCGTGGATTCTGGGGGCCAGGTTTGGACAGGGTCTGGTGGGGAGCGGCGGGCTCTGCTCCTCTGTGCCTGCTGGGGTGCAAACGCAAAGCAGCACCAGGGCACCATGGCCTGCCCCCACCCTCGTCTACGAGTTCACTGGAACAGTCCTTCGAGCACGTCTCATCAGCAGCAGCCCTCCGCCATGAACGGAGAGCACAATAGTTGTGTCAGGGATTTTACAGCCCACAAAGCGTAACATGTTTATTATCCAGCCCTTTGGAGAGAAAAGTTTGCCAACCCTTGACCTCAAGGCTTTTTCACTCGGGTGGCTGCACCAGGGGCCTCCCGGAGCCTCCCAGCGGTGGGGTGTGGCCTCCCGCGGCCCACCTCGGACACCCAGGCCTCCCTCAGCCTCTGGGCGGAAGCAGTCACGGCCCCACCTGCGGGGCAGGAGCCCCATACCCCCCTCCATGGGGACGGAGGTGTCAAAGAAAGCCCCACAAATGCCGAGCTCAGCTCAAATGTGGGGGGCAGGTCTGCAGTGTTGATTCTGTACTTGCCATTTCTTGGGGATTGAATCCCTCTCTCTACAAAAGGCGCAGTCAGGTCCCACCGCATTTGCCCAAACCGAACGAGGGGGCCTTGAGCCAGATTCCTGGTGTCCTTCATAAGAAGAAGAAATTCAGACATAGGATAAAAGATGGCACATGCAGGAGGCGGAAGCCAGGGGAACTGGGAGAGAAGGAGAGGACTTGCTGGGCGACAGGAAAGCCAAGCAACACCCAGAATCGCCCACCACCAGCACGCTACTGCTTCAGGGGAAGCAGGCCTTCTGGCCTCCAAAAACACGAGCTGAAAAGTCCTGTTGCTTAAGCCAACCGGAAACTAACACACCGTTCATCCAGATGACACTGCAATTTAATGTCCTCGTGATTCAAGAGATCAAAATATGAGAAGGGAAATGTGAGGAAAAAAACATGAGACCCCAAAGATGCAATTATTTCCTGGCTTATAGGACTCCTGCCCAAAAAAACTACCTTTGTGCAACTTCAGTGTGGCAACCCCAACCCCGAAGCCACACTCCAGGGCCCCCTCTGAGTCACCCCATTTCTAGGAGGAGCCCCACTCTTCCCTGCCAGAACAGGGAGGCGAAGGGCCTGTGGCCGTGTCTCCGCGGGGCTGGGGAAGATCCCACTGCTGATTCACGTGGCATCAAAATAAGTCACGCCGTGAGCCAAATCCACGCATCAAGCAGGTTCAACACCCTAGGACTTACAGCCTCCTGCTGGAGGCCCAGGGGGCGTGGGCCAGAGCACACCTGCAGCCCCTGACTTACTCGCCTCCTGCCTGCTGTCCCCCACTAGGTCCCCAACTCCCACCCACCTCCTCCCTTGGCACTAACTGCTCAGCCTGGCTGCCCAGCACTGAGACACCTGATGGGCCTTAGGACACCTCATACAACCGTGTGCTATGAAATGGACTCGTCCTGGGTTCAGAGCCATCCATTCCACAGAGGCGGGCTGAGCACCTGCTCCGTTCCAGGTATAAGCTGAGACACCTGGGGTGGATCACTGATACACTACCTGGCACGTCCATCAGGGAACTCCTCTCTCATGGGCCCTGGGGCCAGAGAAGGCCTGGACAGCATGGCCCCCCCCACCCCAAATCCACTCCATCGTCCATCACAGCACCAGTTTCCTTGGGTGAGCCGTGCCTCCTGCCCCACGTGCTCTACGACCCTAAGCCTGAAGGAGGGGCTCTCTGTGCCTCCTTTAGACCACTCTCTGCCCCCCTCCCTGAAGTCTCCAGCTTTGATCTTGCCATCCTTTTGCACTGCCCCTGCTCGCTGAGTCATCCGCAGACCCTTGGGTCTCCCTCTCATTCCCTAATTTTAGTAACTGCATCACTGTCACTCTCTTCAAACTATTCCTGTCAAGATTCTTGGTGATTTCAATACCACACAAATGACATTCGAACACAACTGATTCTAAGTCCTTTGACCTCTTGTCCTCCATTCAATGTGCTGAGCAACATGTAGGAAACGTAAGCATCGAGTTTTTGTGAAGTTTGCTGGGGAATTGGGATGGTGCCCGTGATACAGTCAACTCCGAGTGCCAGAAATCCTAAGGGAAGTCCACACATCTTGTAGTTTCTCGGGACATACAGATGGTGCATGGAAGAGTCTCCATGCAGTGTGCAGAGCAACAAGCTGGGAGTGCAGGTGTGTCTGTGGAGGTGATAGAATTTGTTGATTGCAAGTGTTGAGCTGCATATTAAGTGGCAGTGAAGCAGACCATTGCTAAAAAAGACTCACCAGATCCAAAATCTGCAGTTTATTATTGGAAGAGGATACAATATAGCAATAACAGTAAAGTAAGAATATGCGTCGCAGTCAAAGGCTGTCTCACAGTTGGGTCCGGAGACACCGAGTACAGTCCTCCCTTCTGGAAGGGCCATGGTCTGATTCTCTCTTTGATCAGGAACCTCCGAGGTCTGCACAGAACACCCCAGAAACAGGGAGCCCAACATGGAGGCTCAGCTGGGGGTGTTATGTGTTGCTGGTCCCCGAGGCATAGCCATCTTTATCAGCTGGGCCCTCTGGGGTGGTTCTCACTCAGACAGGTGCAAATCGTCTGAACAGTGCTGACAAACTGGTGCAAATCTCCCTGAAACTCTTTGGAGCCAGGACTA
>PVKY010004817.1:0-18542 GCA_004027775.1 Bradypus variegatus
AATTACTAATTTCAAAGAAATATAGGGCACAGAAAAAATGTTCAAAAACAGGAAATTCACCAATCAGAAAAATCCAGAATATGGGAAATGCTACAGGACAAACAACCTACTTTCTTCAATAAATAAACTGAAGAAAGTCACAGCAGGAACAGCCAGAAGCTGAAAGCAGCAAAACCTGGGAGCAAAGGACCAGCAGACATGGCCATGTGCCTTCCCATGTGACAAAGGTGCCTCAGATGCCAGCAGCCTTTCTTCAGAGAAGGTATTATCCTGTTGATGCCTTGATTTGGGGCATTTTCATGGCCTAAGAACTATGAATTTGCAAGCTAATAAATCCCCATTGTAAAATCCAACTCATTTTTGGTATATTGCATTTCGGCAGCTTTAGCAAACCAGAACAATGGTATTATGGTTATTTTTTACGTCCTTATCTTTTGCAGATATATATTAAAATATTTATGGAAAAAATTCCAGTAGCACACTGTACCATACTTTTCTCCTGACACTGTTGAAGTTTGTGTACTGCCCCTCCCCACCCTCAGACACCTATATATACAAGTGTTTCTACGTAACAGGATTTGAATTTCCAAGACAGAGACAATTCTTACTTACCTCCTATCCCCTGCTTTGCATATTGAAGATACTCAATAAATATTTGTTGATATTTTGAAAAACAGAAAAGAAACATAAGCAAAAGAGGACCAAGCATGGTTCAAAGATGAGAAGTATACCTTGAGCCATGGATGATGCTTAATACAATATTCTACAACTAAGGTCCAAGAACAAAGACCCTGGGAGAGAAGAACAGGGGTACAAAGCAACCACAACCACTGGTGAGATGGACCTTCCTTGGGGAAGAAGGTACAGACACCCCCCGCCAGGCTGGGTCCCTGTGACATGCAATCCCAGGACAACTGAAATCAGCTTATTATGAGAGTTGTCGTCTACCCCATGTCTGTCTCCATCACCAGACTTTGGGACCCACACCACAGCTGGACACGTGGCCAAGCTAGGTAAGGGGTTGACAGCCCAATGAAGAAGCTTCTGTGTTGTCCAGAGGAGAAATAGTACAGATCACAAGAGGGTCCAAAATATCCTGGTGTCCGGTCAGGGATACCAAATAGAGATCAGTCAAAATAGACTCCCTGGGGGATGGTAAGAGTAGTGAGCAGGGCCCACCGTCCTGACCATCCAAGAACCCGATGCAGGGGATGGGGAATGGGTCAGGGCTACAACAGAAAGAGGGGACAGGAGTGGGAGAGTGACTGGGAAGCAGCTACTGGCTGCTCTGCAGCCTCAGGTTTTGCTGGTCTAAGCCACCGGTCCCTTCTGGTGCAGGAGGATGTAGAGAGCACAAGAATGCAGGCAACAAGACTGTCGGAGGAGAAAACCCAATCACTCGGCACATCAGGGAGGCTTATGCAGATGAGTGCACATAACATTCAGCAATGCACTAAGGGGTGAGGACTCTCTCAAGCTCATCTACAAGAATGCAGGAGTCTAGAGAGGGGTGTAGGGGGTTCCTTCCAGCTGCAGTTGGATGAGGGGCAGGAAAAGCTGCAAGGAGCAGCTGGCATCTGATGGGGTTTTGAAAGACCAGACATGTTGGGAAGGGAAGAAGGCGCACGATGTTGTAGGAGCTGGCCTGGCACTTGATCGGAAGTTTCCTTCTTCCAGGAAGAGAAGCAGCACAAGCAAAGGCCCAGAGGTATTGATGCACATTGGTGAGTCTGATTTTCTTTCCCCTTTTAAAGATGCCCGCAGGAGCTGCTGGAGGCCCTGGGCTGAGTTATAGGGGCTAGGAAGAATGTTTTCTCTATCACTAGTCCCTAGTCCCACTAAAGATGAACTGTTTCTTTTTACTTCTAGGAATTTATCTCAAAGCAATAATCAGAGGTGTATGTTGAGATACACTTATGGTGCTCAAAACAGGAAACCAAATGTCCCACCATTAGGGTTAGACAAATTAGTACCATCATTGGTTAAAATACTATGTAGTCATCAAAAAGCATGTAGCAAAAGATTAAAGGCATGGGAATAGCCACATCCCATATTAAATAGAAAAAAAATCAGGTTGCAAAGCAATGTGATCCCAGCTTCATGAAAAAAGGTAGAATGCATTTGAAAAAGAGACTAAGAGGAAATATAGCAATGTTCCTACTCTATGGGTTGAGATTTTGGGATAAACTTCATCCTTGTTGCCCATTTTTCTACCATAAATGTGCTTTACTTTGAGAGAGAGAGAGAGAGAGAAACATAACAATGTATTTTTCCTAAAAAACAAAAAGCACTTAATTGAAAAGAGGCCCACTTGGGGTAGGCTCACCTTCTGCAGGATGGGGGTAGGGCAGGCGTTGTCAAACAGGACCGAGTTGAAGATCCCATACACGCCCTCGTCAAGCTGGTACACGATGGTCTTGGGGGCGGAACCGCTTTCCTCTGCGGGGAGGGGAGTGGTCAGGGGCAGCCCAGCGGCGAGGTCAGGGGAGTGTCGCAGGGAGCTGGCATGATGGTGGGCTCCGCAAGGACCACAGGTCTCTGAAACAAAAGGAAGCCCCTTCCACAACTATTGGGGGGCTTCAGTCAATGACAAGAGGTTCACCCGAGTGTCAGGAACTCACAGCCACACAACTGAGCCACCCTGCCCAGGGCACCCTCCCCTGCCTGCATCTGAGCACCTCAACACTCTGTGGAGGCAGAGCAGCTGCCC
Organism: Bradypus variegatus; assembly: GCA_004027775.1. NCBI lineage: Eukaryota > Metazoa > Chordata > Mammalia > Pilosa > Bradypodidae > Bradypus > Bradypus variegatus. The sequence continues at coordinate 2,711 of PVKY010004817.1, forward strand.
ACCCAAACACGAGATCCACAGGCTAGGCCACTCGCTGGGGACACAGGCTGGGGGAGGTGAATAGGAACGAGAGGCCGGGACTCCTGGCTGCACTAGACAGGACAGTCCCCCAGGCCTTTAAGGGAAGCCAGAGTAAGGCTGAACCTACACACACAGCACATTCCACCTGGAACCCGCCACCCCTCCACGTGGGTTTTCTCCGGGGAAGAACACACAGGCCCGCCTTGGCTCTCTGCCTGAGGATCCTGGAGGCCAAAGTCCCAAGATCAGATTCCCTGACACCTCCTGCCCCCAGGGCTGCTGGAGGACTGCTCTGACCCCGAGGGGCCGGAGGCAGTGGGCGCACAGAGGCCTTGGGCCAGCCCGGCACTGTCCCCCATGACCCTGCATGACCCTGGACTAGGGAGTCCACCTCTCAAGCCTGTGTTCTGTCATCTGTAAAGTGGACTTAAAAATAAGTTGTCATTATTTTCATTACATTTGAGAATCAGTTGGGGTGAGTAAGAGCCTGCACTTTGGAGAGGAGACAGACATGGGATCAAATCCTGGCTTTACTTCTCATTAGCTATTAAGAAAATTACTTGTATTCTCTCTGGCTCTCAGTTTCCTCACCTATAAAATGGAATTAATAAAGTGCGTATTTTCCCTAAAGTTGTTATGATCTCTGTTAATCTTCACAAAATATGAATATGCCCAGGGAAAAAAGATGCTAAGTAAGTGTCTTTGGGGCGAAAGGACTGAATTGTAAATTTCCCTAAAGCAAGGCCCCATTCTCCAGACTCCCCCACTCCCTGCCACTGGGCCTAAAACCAGACCCCGCTCAGCCATCCGCAGGGGAGATCAGTGGTCCCCTGAACCCCTGGCACCTACCTTCCCTGCTGGGCTGGTCCAAAAGAACCTCCTTCTTGGTGATGATGCTGACTGCCAAGGTGAAAGCTGAGGTCACATAGTAGCGCCCCAGCTGAGCAAGGATGTCCACGTCACAGCCCTCCGGGAAATACAGGTCCAAGGCTGAGTTGATCACAGAAGCGATCTGGGTGGGAGAGCGTTGGGGGCACAATTTACACTGAAGACTTGCTACAGCTCCAAGTCTATTTCTTGAAAGCTGCTTTGATTTCAGGAAGGAGGATTTGGCAGCGGCTGTGGCCCCAGCTGATAACTGAGGGCAGCTGGCTGGGGAGACTGGGGGAGATGGATCCGGGCCAAGAGCCTCCTGCTTGTAGGAAATGCTCCCCTCAATGCCCCCCCAATAGGAAGGGGCACTCTTATTATAACACTTGACAGTCAGATTCTGGAAGTCCTGATGAGTTATTTTGTAAATAACCAATTCATTAAATATCATATTTTGATTACAGAAAATTCAGAAAATATAGAGAAGGAAAAAAGCAGATAAAAATCACTCCTAATTCCATGACCCAGATGAATTTAATCAATGTTAACTCTTTGGAGTAGGTCCTTTAATTCTTTTCTATACAAACACTTTTATTATAAGCATGATGGGGCTGTGCGTATGTTTGTGTGTGTGTGTGTGTATGTTTTTATAACCTGTTTTACTCAATAGACTACTAACAACCTCCCCTGTGTAATATTTTCATCATAAAAATGTACTATCATTTAACCAATTTCCAATTGTTAGATGCACCAGGAAAGTTGCAGGACTTCTGTTACAAAGTGCTGCAATGCTCATCTTTGAGGCTACTTCTCTATGTCCATCCCCAATCATTTCCTTGCGTCAATTCGTAGACCCAGTTATTACAGATAAGGTGCTTTTTAAGGACATGCGACCACTGGTGGTTCTAGTGGGAACTGAAGTGATACCTGTCCTTGGTTTCATGTCACAGGTGGGAAGGAGACAACTGGGCTGGGAGTGGACACCAAGGTTGGCTTTTCCTTCCCCTGCCCTCCTGCCTCATCTGTCATCAGCCCACTTGCCAGAGAATAAGGGGTACCCAGACCTCAAAGAGTCTGTGGAGTTATGCAAATATGTCACATGAGGCAGGTTAAGGGCCTGAACAGGAGTCAGGCAGAGCTGGGTGTGCAGTATGGTTCAGCCTTAGACTCAGGAGGGGCCTTAGCCTCTATGAGCCTCAGTTTGCTCAACTGTAATATGGGCATAGTAAGTGAGATATTCCAGGTAAAACACAGAGCATGGTGTATGACCCGCTTCCAGGGAGCTCCCTATGATCACTGCCCTGGTCCCCACCCCACGCCAAGCCCAGTAAAGCTGCTTCCAGCCCCAGAGTTACCTCTTCGAATCTCACTTTGGCCCCCTCCACTCCAGGGAACCCACCGCCAAGGTCCAGGATGTGCATCCTGTGGCCCAGCTCAGTGCCCATTTCGAACACAAGCCGGGCATCTGCGATGGACCGAGCATATGCCTGAGGGTCAGGACATCCGCTGCCAATGTGGAAACTGGGGAAGGAGGGAGAGCCTTGCCTTACATGCTGGGCCCCAGGGTGCCACCACCCTGGCCCCAGCCCAGAACGACTCCAGCATCCCAGCTGGTTGCATCTTGTCTCTGGCAGGCACATGGGACATTGTGCCCATTTTACAGATGCTGTCACTTAGGGCTTGAAAGGTTAAATGGGTTGCCAAGGACCATGTGGCAAGTGAGGAGTGGACAAGACGCTAGTTCCAAGGTCTCTTGGCACTCGGTGCTCCTCCCCGCTGGGGCTGAAATTTTTAGGGTGAGGGCCAGGGTCCCAGAGTCAGCCAGATCTGGATATGTCTCTTAAATCAGTGTTACTTAACCCACCTGTATTTCAGTTTACCCATCTGTAAAATGGGGATAAGATGCTGTACCACACTAGGCTGTGGGATAACATACATGAAGCACTTTGCACATTGCCTGGCATATCCTGAGTACGGAATAAATGAAAGCTATATTGTTAGGCATCCTTATTGCTTTTTCCTTATCCCTGCAAGAAGAGTGGCAGAACAAGGATGCACAGCCTTTGCCCTGTAGGCTGATAAACCCCCATGAAGTCAGGTCCCTGGGCGGAACATACTGGGACCGACCTTCAGGAGACTGTGGGGATAGGGCAAGGGAACACTCCCAACCTTCTTTCCACAGACAGGAAAGGATTCCAGGTCCAGCGACAGGCCTTGGCATGATTGAGTCCTGGGAAAGGGGTGGTGGGCCTGGCAGGGCGGGGATGGCGGGAGACATGCTCACCTCACACCCACCACCTCCACCTGGCTCTTCTTGGCATTTTCAAGCAGGTGTCTGCAGGATTTCAGTGATGCTCCAAACTTGAGGCTCAGGCGGCTTAGGGAGTGGGAGTCATCAGTGGTGATGCACAAAACCATCCTGAGGGGACAGGCAGTGCACTTCTGCTGGGGCAAGCCCCCTGCCCCATCCCCCCACCCCGAGCCACGTCTTCTCAGAGACCAGAGCCACCCAGCTCCACAGGCTCCCTGGCCCCTTCCTTTCCACACCCAGCGAGTCCATCCTCTAAGACTTGTCCCATCCATCTCCAAGCATCTCTGTGCACCCTTCTCTCCATCCCTGCAGCCCCTGCCCTTGTCCACCCTCATCAGTTCTCCCCTGGGGGGCTGCGCCAAGCTCCAATCCCTCCAAATCAGCCTCCACACCAGCCCGAGTTTTCAAACTTTTCATTTACAAGGGGAGCCAATTCTTAAACAAAATATTAAGGAGGACCCCAATATCATGTAAAGTGGACAAAATGGAAGCTGTTCTACATGAACCAGAGTGATCCGCCTACCTGGCTTCCCCCCACCTGAGAGCCCAGCCTGGAACCCCCAGGGCGCCGAGTCACAGTGAGAACACCACAAGCCTGAGCATAACGCCCAGGCGTTGGCCCTGCCAAAACCCATCTGCATGGCTGCCCCATGACCAGCCTCAGTCACTGTCTCCTTCCACCCCTTGCCCGTGGCATGCTCCAGCCACACCAGATTCTGGTTATGCCCCAAACACCCCATGCTGCTTCCAACCTCCAGGCATTTGCTCATGCCCCACCCTTCTAAATTCTACTCACTCCTCAAGGTCCCCTTCCAACTCCACCTTCATTACGAAGCTCCCCCATCGCCCTCCTCTCGCAGTGTCAGCCTGGGACTTTGACCTCCATAATTCATGTGCTTTGCTCTGCCCAGGGCTGTATTCCTGTTCTTGTTCTAGTCTGGCCCCAGCCTCCAGTGACTGTGGCCAGGTCCAGGGCAGGGGACACCAGCGCTGCCTCCTCCCTGAGCATGGTCCTCTGTCCCACTGTGCTCCCCTAGTACCTGCCACACACACACACACACGCACACACCAGCCTACCCTCCTTCACGCGTGTGGTTCTCAGCTTACTTGGCACTGGGGTGGCTCTTTACCACCTTTGCCAGCTCCATCTCATTGTCAAAGCTCAGCAGCTGGACTCCATGCTTGGCAGCATACTTGATCTGTGCAATTTGCTTACAGGGGTTAGCGTAGATGATCTTACTAGCAGGGACACCAATATGCTGGACCAACTCCATCTCTGCCTGTGGGGTCCCAAAGGTGACAGTGAGGATGCAACAGGGCCTGCTGGGCCCACAGAGCCCAAGGAAGCACAGATGAAGTGCAAAGTCGTACTTAAGCATGGGGAAGCCCATAACAGGTGGGTCTCACCCTAAGACAACAGATATACAGAAATCAGGACCTACTCTGGGTCACCATTCCTTGACAGGCAGGGCTGCCATGTACAGTCACACAGGTTGTGCACTGCACCATCCTGAGAGGTTCCCATTCACATTGAATACATGGTAGATTTGCATGTTTAGTACAATTTCCTAGCAGTAAAGCATTTTGTTCTAAAAAAAATCAGTATATTTATTTAACAAGTATCTTAAGGAATAGTCTTTATAAACCACATGAAGGCACTATATGGACTCATGGCAGCCCTGATGACCAGCTTCTGACACATTTGCCTGGCAGATTTAATGTTTAGAGAATGTTAGTTTATTTGAAAGTCAACCAGACCAAGAGTCTCTTTGACACGTTACCCAACATCTAAAGGCCTACTCTGCGCATGACACTGTGCTAAGTGCCCCAACTGAGCCCCCCTCCCTGTGGGGTCTCCTCTTCCTCGCCTTTACAGAACACTGCTCTGCCTGATTGCTGAATGAATGATACCAACAATAATGCTGCTGCTGCTGATGATGATGATGATAATTATAGCAAACATGTTCATTGAGCACCTACCACAAGCCATGCACTGAATTATATCAGTTATCAGCAAACTTATTCTGTAAAGGGCCGGAGAGTAAATATTTCATGCTTTGCAGACCAGAGAGTCACAGTTGCAACTACTTAACTGCGACCGTAGTGTGAAAGCAGCCACAGGTAATAGGTAAATGAATAGGCTTGGCTGTGATGCAATAAAAGTTAACAAAACCAGGTGGCAGGCTGGATTTGACTCACCATCCAGCTCACAGACCCCTGCTGTAGATTCACTATTTTATTTAATCTTTACAATAATCCGTCAGATGGTGATAAGCTCCAGTCTACAGAAAAGGAAACCAATGCTAGCTGAGGCCATGTAGCAAGTAGGTAGCAAAACCAACTTTCAAACTCAGACCTGACTATCCATGGATAAGGGAAGGAAGTCAAAAGGGAGGCAGTTTTGAAACACAATAGGAGACATAAGAGCCATTTTTAGACACTGAGTTTGTAATAGGACCCTAAATTTTAACTTAGCAAATTTCCAACACTAGGTATTTATGCACATTACCTCTGTAATGTCTATACCTATCCCATGAAGTATTTATCAGCCACACTTTATGGAGGACAAAACTGAGTTCAGAAAGGTCTACCTGCCAGTGATAACACAGCTGGGAAGTGGCAGAGTGGGACACAGAGGTCCAAGTCTAGAGCTGGAATTGCTGCCATCACAACTTGCTTCCAGAAGGCAGACATGCCCCCTGCCTGAGTATGAGTGGATGTGAAAATGTATTTTTGCTCCCTGCTCAACCACATGATGTAAAAGGAGGAGGGTAGCACTTTGTCGACCTGTGATTTAGCTTTGCTGATAAATATTTAAATAATAACTGTTCTCATTCATTGAAAATTTACTATATGCCAGCCATTTTGTTAAATATTTTATGTGTGTTCTCATTTTCTCCTCCTGATAATCTTATGAGGTAGGAAGCAGAGGCTCAGAGAGGTTAAGTGACTTATCAAAAGTCACACAGCTTATAAATGGCAGAGCTGGAAATCTCACCCAGGATTGTCAAACTTGAGCATCCCTGCTCTTATGACCTCAGTGCTGAACTGACAGATATTTATTGAGTATAGCTGTTGAGCTGCCAGACTCTGTGATGGGAAGCAGTGAAAGCAAGTGGTAAATAAAGCAGACAGAGACTCTGACCGCCAGCTTTCAGGCTGGTGGGAAGGCAGACTGTTACAAGTGATCAGTGAATAATGATGGGCTGACAAAAGGGCTAAAGCCCAGAAGAAAAAGTGCAAGGTGCTGGAGACCATGCAGTGGGGAGACCTGGGTGTCAGGGGGTCAGAAATTTACACTGAGCTCCGCAGAAGGTCTCAGCCAGACCAAGAGAAAAGAATATTTTTGGTAGTGGAAATGACCTGTGCAGAGGTTTTGAGGCAAGAAGGTGCTCAGCATGATGAAGGAGCACAGTCCACCCTGAAGAAATGGGCTGAAGAAGGGCCCGAGGGGATTCAGTGGAGACCCGTCAGCAGCTGTTGCGTCAGCCCTGGGAGAGATGACAAAGGAGGCGAAGTGCATTGCGGAGGTAGGGTTGGCCAGCTCAGTGATGACAGATGGGAGGGGGTCTCCACGACCCCCAGAGCGAGGGGTCATTCACAGAGAGCCTTTGAACACGCTGGGCTGCAGACTTCAGGCACTATCCAGTTGAGTCAGCAGATGGATTCACAGGCCTGGGCTGGGGATGAAAATGTGGGAAGTGAGGACACACTGATCACATTTATAGCCACGGGAGATGAGATCCCCTAAGAAGAGGTTTATAAGAGAAGGGGTCTGAGACTCAACCCCGAGGAACTCAACCACTTAGAGGGTGGGAGAAGACAGGGAAGAGCCGGCTGCCGGGACCCACGGAGTGGTGAGGACAGAGCCCATCTCCAGAGGAGGGAGAACAGTAAGGAGAGGGTCACACAGTGGCCCACGACAGGACTATAGCTGTGCAAGGTGTCAGAGAGGCCCGATGAGGGGCACAGGCATGGAGCAGTGCTTGCTCTCCAGCTCATACACCACTGAAGTCTTTAAAACTGGGAGCATCTGTTATTGCTCAGTCTTTTTTAAAAGAAAATGCCGTTGCATTGAATGACATTGAGATAAGAGAGGACAAGGGAGTGTCCCCTGGACAAGGTCTAAATGCATCAACACGAAGGGACTGCCAAAACTTGCCAAGTTTAAAGCTCCTGCAGATCAGCATGCACCATAAGAATTCCTTTTATATTTGCTTGTAAAATCACAAAACATTTTATATCTTTTCTATGGGGCATAGGAGTAAGTATTTTTTAAATACTATATGCCCACCAAATTCATAATGGTGGTTATCTGTGGACACACAAAGCTGATGTCCTACTTTTTTGTGTGTGACTATGAATTCAAAATTAATGTTTGAATAATTCAAATTTAAAGTTTAAAATAAAGTGCTCTCTGGATGTAGGATCCTGGGGATCACAGTGGACTTTGGTAAGAGGAGATTCCTTGCAGTTGTAACAGTGGAGCCAGGAAGCAACAGCTTAAGGAATGGGTGCATGTGGAAAGAGACAACAAGCAGGCACAGACCAGCGAGTGTAGACGGCTCTGCTGAGTTTAGCCATAAAGAATGGGGAAGGGATTGGGCTGGAGAAGGGGGTGGTGTCCAGGGAAGGTTTTTTTTAAGATGGGAGGATGCCGAGGCAGACAGGAAGAGAGGGCAAGAGGTGAGGACAGGAGAGATGGGGCAAGGTCCTTGCGAAGGTGGGAGGGAGGATCCGACCTCCCCCTTCCGGGGCGAGGTGGGGCTGTGCCCCCGGCCCTGGAGCCTGTGGGATGCGCATCTGCACGCCCAGCCCCGCCCCGGCCTGGCCCTGGGTGTAAGCGCGGCTGGCCAGTAGAGGGCAGTCTCGGGCTTCCAACCAAATGCGTCCCGGGAGTCATTTCTCGTCAATGCAAATACGCGAAGGGGCTGCGTGACTCCACCCGCCGGAAGGAGCCCCGGCTTCTACTCGCCCTTGCAGTTACTCGGGGGCACCCGCCGCTGGCCGAGTCCTATCTCAGCAATCCCTTCTCTGAGGACCTGAAAAGACATGGAGTCAGGGCCCGCATTCCCATTCTCGAGTTGCCACTTCCCAGTGCGTGACCCCCGCGCGGGTGACTCTTGTTTTGTCTCACCGAGTTGTTGTCAGAAAACAGTAATAATAATGACCTCCCTGGGTTGCTGCGAGAATAAAATGAGATCATGTATAGAAAACGCTTGGCAAAGTGCCTGGCACAACAAAAGCACTCGACAAGCTGTAACTGCTTTTAATGTCCCACTGTCTTCAAGGTCTTTTCGAGCCCTGACACCCTCCAGTTCTGTCTGCCCTTTGGAGACCAGGCCCTGAGATTAGAGAGTTGGGCGCCTCACCCCTGGGTTTCCAGAAACAAAAGACACTGGTCAGTGGGGGTTGGTCCTGCTCTTCACCCCTGGATTAAGGAGGCTGGTAAAGGATCCCCTTCCCCCTTTCTTCTTCCCCCCCCCCCTCCTCCAGAGTGAAGGCCCAAATGCCACAGGCAGCAGTGAAGAGAAAAAGTCTTGGCTTCCACTACCAGCAAGCTGTGTGCAGTTGGGCCTCCAGTTTCTTCCACCATAAAATGGAAGTATCTCCCCCTAGGCACTGCACAGGCTTTATGTAAGACATGCACAAAATAATGTGTGCAAAGCAGGAGTTTATGCAAAGAGGCTTTGTGGGTGACAAGAGGGAAAGACTCATCAGCTACTAAGAGCGTTAACATTAACGGTTAACTTGCTCATTCTGAGCGTCCCATCCTGGTGCACACCTCTCTCCCACCTCAGTCCTGCCAACCTGCCCAGGCTAGCTCTCGTCTTTCCTCCACCAGGAAGCCTTTCCAGAACTCTCCCCACAACACCCAACATGGTCACAACATCCTGGGACATTCTTCCCCTCGTTATGCACATAGCTAGATCCTTTGCTCTCTTCCCTGCCAAACTATCTGAACTTACAATCTTCCTTCCCAACATCCCCTACTCCTCTTTCCTCCATTCACTCCACAGCACTTGCTATCTATAATACTATAAATTTAATTCTTTAACTTATTTTCTAGAAAGCAAGAGCCATGAGGGAAGGGATTTTTTTCCTTCTGTTTTGTTCACTGCCACATCCCCACCTAGAACAGTACTTGGTTCCACAGTAGGTGCTCAGTAATTGCTGAATGAATAAGTGAGGTATGTCCAACACTGCACTCTGATGAAAATTTAGAGCTTTAAAAGCTTTTATCATAAAGTAAGAGTAGAATGAAAATCAATGAATTAAGTCTTCAACTCGAGGACCACAGCAGCTGTCTCACTCAATACTACCGCCAGCCCTACCCAGCACTGTAGGGGCTCAACGAATATTGGGGATGAATATTACATGAAAGTGGTACATAGGTAAAGTAAATCCAAAGAGAGCAGAGGGAATTAAGAATTTTCTAATCAAGTTAGAAAGACAGCAGAATTGCCAAAAAATAAACAAAAGCCCTAGAAGGATTAGTTAAGAAAATGCAGTCACACATTATTAAGATTATAAAAGAAAAAATAAAATAAAACCAACAATGTGGAGGTTTGTTTGATTTTTAATTGGAAGAACACCAAGAAGTTTGAAAATCTCCATTAAAAGGATAACCCATCTACTGGGGGACACACAGAGTTCCAATTTGGAACGTAAAGGCTAGCAAAATTCCATGCCCAGAACTCCTTTGTTCTGCCCCCCTCACCCCTTGAGCCGCCACCCCCCCCCAGTGGGTGGCCCTTCCCAGGGGGCCAAGTGCAGGCCACTCCTACTTCCCAAGGGCCCACCAGCCCAGCCATGGGTGTTCGTAGGCAGTGAGGGTCAGTGCACCGCTGGGGTCCGGGAGCTCACCTTGTTGGCACAGCTGAAGCCCAGCCCCAGCTCGGCCAGGGCCTTCAGCACGCCCGGGCTGCTGTTACACTTGACCGCATAAAAGGGCCGGACTCGCGGCAGGCACTTGAGAAAGCAGAAATGCTTCCTCACTATGGCCCCCAGGTCGGCCACGAAGAAGGCAGCGACCTCACCCTGCACAACAAGAGGGGTGGCTGTGAGGCCCCACCCTGATCCCTCCTATCCATAACATCCACAGTCCTCCCAAGCAGCAATTCCCAGCTCAAAACTTTCTGGGGCTCCCCAAGACTTCAAGATAGACAGCAAACTCTTCAGCCTGGCATTCAAGGTCTGACCCTGTGGCTCAAACTCCAGCTGCAGGCTGGACCATTTTTCCACCTCCAAGTTTTGTTCCTGCCAGGACTTCCACTTGGAATACACCTTCCCTCACTTCTGCCTGGCAAAATCCTAATCCACCTTCAAACTCCAGCTCAGCTGCCACCCTCCCCTACCAATAAGGCAACTTTTTGCCCTGGATGCCCCCACTGTATTTTGCATGTGCTTCTAAAATATCAGAACTGCATATACACCCATTTTCTCCAGAAAAGAAGAAATTCTTTGAAGGCAGAAGCCACGGCTATGGTCCAAAGCAGGGGCCTTTCACATAGAATGTTCTCAGTGAGGCCCTGAAGTCATCCCACCACCACTGTGACCTATCCCTGTGGACAACTGGTCATTACAGATTTCCTGAGGGCCCAGCACATAGGCAGCTGCGAGTGAGACCACATTACTTAAACCTTCCCTGGAACTCAGTATCTTTTTAAGCAATGCTTTTTTTTTTTTACTGATGCACACTTAGTGCCAGACACTACACTAAGGAACAGACATGTCCAGACAAGGTTCTCATCCTGAAGGGGCTTGTGTCCATTCAAAAAATGCAAGATGGGTGTTTCCACAAAGTGCAGTGGGGGTCCTGGAGAAGAATACTCAAACTGCCTGGGGCAATCAGGAAAAAGGTGACGCTGCTGAGAAGTAAGGCATACCCAGAAATGGGTAAGGGAGAGAGGCTGGGAGAAGGGTGTTCCAAGCGCAAGGATGGCCTGGCCCAGGGCGCAGTAATAGAACATGTGGCATCATTGGGAAGTGAGAGTGAATGCACACTGTAGGAGAAGCCAGAAATGGGGCTCTGGAGGCAAATCCCGTGGGCCATGCAAAGGGGTGCTGACTTGCTTGATCCTGAAGGCAGTGAAGAATTACAAAAGAATTCTAACTTTTGAGCAGGGCTATGATATATCTGGAGGGGGCAGGAAGAAGGTTGGAGGTCCTTTAGAGAAATGAGACTGAACTATAAGGGAGGTTCCAGGTGAGCACACTGAAGGCTTATTATAGGAGCCAGGTTCACAGGGTGTGGTGATGCCTAGATGTGGGAGGTGAAGAAGGGTGTGAGGGAGGCGAAGACTCCCAGGTTTCCAAACTAGAGGTCTGGTAGATGATGGGGTGCTGTTTACCAAGGCCAGGAACACAGGGACAGGGCAAGTTTAGGGGCAAGGACAAGGAATTAGGAATAAAACAGTCCCCTCCCTTGCAAATAGGAAGGGCTGAATACCAAATAAATCAAAGTGTAAGATGGGGAGGAGTCTCGGGGCCCTTCTAGAAAAGGTAGCTGGGCCAGCACGGGGAACCGGGAATCCCTCCCCCAGCCCCTCACCGTGGCGGCCTGTGAGGCCCCCAGAGTGAGCTCCTCCAGCAGGTCTCGGGTGCTGAAGCCCTCCTCCACCATCACAAAGTCTGATTCACTCAGGTAGCCAGCCATGCCGAGGAGCCCACGCACAGGATTGGATGGCGCCGCCGCCGCTGCCGCCGCTGCTTTAAAAAGTATGCAACACACTGCGGGGGGTGGGGAGAGGGTAGGTGGGGGTCTCGGCCTCCACTGCCTTCCTCAACCTTCCCAGGCCAGGGCGCCCAGTTCCGCCACACCCTGCCTCCAGCACAAGCCCGGGGAGTTTAGGATCCCTGGCAAGGATGGGGATGGTAAGGAATCTTGGATTCTATCTAGACTAAGACATGGCATCGTATGCCTTGATGTCATCGCCTCTCCTAGCCTCAGCTGCCCCGTCTGTAAAATGGAGGGATTGTTTTGGAGATGCTTTCCAGTTCCGACCTGCCGGTTAGGAAACGAGAGAAATAATGAGAGAGGAGCAAAAAAACTGAGAAGCTTGGGTGAGGAAGGTTCCAAGGCCGCCAGTCCTGACCACGCCCACCTAGAGAGGCTGCCCTTAGCCACGCGGAGTCTCAGCCCGCAAGCAGTTTAGGTTCGAGTCTGCTCTCTGCTGCGTGACCTTGGGTATGCCCCGTCCCCCCCCCCACTCAGAACCTCAGTTTCCCTGTTGGCAAATGGGGGCCGGGCTACTCACGAAGTGCTAAGATTCCAAAAGCGCACGGGGGCGCCACATGGTGGCTGGGGGCTGCCGGATTCCCGGCGTGAACGGTAGGCTTAAGTTCCGTCCGGGTGCTAGGCAGAGGTCCCGCCCTGTCCCCGGACCCCCTTACCAAGCCCCGTCCTCCTTCGCGGGGGCCAAAGCCAGGCGTGCTGCTAGGGAGGGTCGCCGGTGACCTCGAAACTTGTGCAACACCCCGAAGAGGAGTGGCAGTTGCGGAGCCGAGGCCCCTGCTGAGAGGAGGCAAGAGGGACCGGGGAGCACGTTAGCAAGGGAGCCGAGGGCGCCCACTCCCCGAGGCTCCCCCAAGCCACCCTCCACACTCGCCTTAAAACGCATTTACGCGGCTTCGGCCCATAGGTCTCCCCAGCGAGTGAATCGGGTCCTCGGCGCCTCCGCTCGCTCGCTGCCCCCGCTTCGGGCCCCGCGGCCTGCGATCCACCAGCCCTGCAGCCACCGACCCCACGCCCCGCCTTCTACCTGCAGTTCGCTTATATAAGCCCCGCCCAGACCCCGCCCCCAGACCTCAGGCCCCGCCTCCGCCAGCAGCCCCTAGGTAGCCCTGGCAACTGGATGCCGCCATCCCATTGGTCGATTCCGACATAAAGCGTTCAGCTCAGCGCTCGCTCTCCGCAAACCTGCGGGTCAGTCTGCTTTTCTGAACGCTCCCCGAGGGTGCCTTACGTTGAAGAACCACAACCGCAGGGCCACCGCCTCCGAACCCCGAGCCTGTACACGAATAGGGCCCTTGGATGCTGGATACTGGATCCTAGAGAATGGGCAGGAGGCCAGGAGGTTTCCTGTTTGCTCCGAGAAGCCCCTTCTGTGACTGCCCCAACTCCGTGGAGCCTCTTTCCTCTTCTCTATCTTGTGAACTGCTACTCATTCCTCAAAGGCTAGCTCAGTTGTCACCTCCTTGTATTACTTTTATAATAAAACGCTTCATTAAAAAGTTGCGTCCTCCAGATACCTTCTCTAACTCCTCCAACTCAACAGAAAACAGCTAAGATGTCTTCAGAGAGCATTCTTGGGATTTTAGAGCCTTCTTGGGACTTCCCCTGCTCAGGGTATCCCCTCCCTTCTTCATCTCACCTTCTGAACTTGGCAAACTCCTAGTAGCCTCTCAAAGCAAAATGTGTCACCTTTTCCAAGAAGCTTTCTTTGACTCCCTCCCCTCAAAGAAATTCTTCTATACCTGACAAACGCCTGCTCATCCATCAATATCTAGTATAAATGTCACCTCCTCTGCTGAGCCTTCCATGACTTTCCTAGTCCTGGGGAACAATAGAGTTCAAAGTACTTAGATCCGTAAATGAACTCCTCATTTGGCTCTTGTTACCTACAGCATGAGGTTCCCATTGTTGCCTTATACTTCCTGCTTGGTGACACTTTCCAGCCAGCTTGTGAGCTCCCAGGGGCAGGGACTGAGTGCTCAAAAACATTGAACAGCTGTTCTACTCACAAGCTAATTCTTTAGTTTAACTGGAGCAGTAATTGTATAAGAATAGCCAAGATATTCTTGAAAAAGAAGAAAGAACTTGCAGACATCAAAATATTGTATAAAGCTATAGTAGTTAAAAAAGCATGGTGCTGGTGTGGAAAGAGAGAGGAGTTTAAGAAAATAGAGTCTAGAACAGTCTCATGCATATTGGAAAATTTGGTATACAATGAAGGTGGCATTTCAAATCAATGGGGCCAAATGGTTTTTTAGTCTAACATATGTATGTGTATTGTCCCCCAACGGGCCATAAGCTTCTTGAAAGCCAGAGGCCCTTCTTGTCCGCCTCAGTATCTCCCTAGGGCACCCTGCACAACCTCATCATACTCAGCACATACTTGGTGCAGAGCATGAACATGGATGGAATCCAGGAGAACTGTTTCCTACTCCCTACCCAGCCTGGCCACAAGACTGTTGGATTACCCTAACTGAGTCACCCTGCTTGGACCTGGGTCACTTCTGCCTGGCTCAATTCCCCCTGTGGAAAGAGAGTGTTCAGACTGAGTGGTTTCTCTGGGCCCTTTTGCCCAGAATCTTCTTGCTTTCTATATACAGGATCAGCCTTTCAGTAGGGGTCATTTGCCTCACAGGATGGATCATTTGAAGGCCTGTGCTTTGAGAAATTGGCAGTCATTTGCACCATAGTATGAATTAGTGACTAAGGTCCTAATACTGACTGGGAGGGAGTTGACCAGCACAGCCAAGGCAGAAACACCAAGGGGAGACCTCAAAAAAAGCGAGTTATGCATAAGAGGAGGGGAGGGGCATCCAAATAAACTTTGGCTCTACTTTTTAAAAATCATTCTTTCAGCCAGCTGCATTTGGATGCCATGGACTGGGTCTGCCTCATCAGCTGTTTTCATCACCTGTTACATACTTGGAATGAATCAATAAAGGAAAAAAGAAATGAACTAGAATCTAGCCTGTCAATTTGTAATCTGTCAAAGGTTAGTCATAGCAGAAAAATCTGCACCCTAAATGGGTCCAGATAGTCTGTAGCTTTGTCTTTTTCCCTCCTGGGTATATGATGTCATTGACCCTCCATGACAACCCTATGTCATAGGGGCTATAATTATTACCATTTTACACATGAGGAATTTGAGACTCAGAGAAGTCCAGTATCTTTCCCAGGGTCACATAGCAAATAAGGATGGAGCCCGGATTCAAACACAAATCTGTCTTGGTGCTTAACCCCTTACACTTGACTGCCAATCAGCAGCTGAGAATTCTGACTTCGGCTCAACAAAAGCCACCCAGTCATCCTACTGGCATCCAGCCCAAAGGCTGCTGGCCCCTTTCCTTCCAGACTCTCCTGCCTCTGTTATCTCAGCATCCATAGATGCTCTGCAGAGCTCTCAAGAACATGGTACTGAAGCAGGACAAAGGGTCTCTGATCTCTGGCCAGGATCATCTTAGCCCACTGCAACCTCTTCTTCCTAAATCAATCATAATCTGAGTCACAAACATTGCAATAATAAGAATCTCTAATATGTCCATAGAACTGGAGTTTGCAAAATATTTTCCTGTTTATCATTTCATTCAGGCTACCCAATACTTCATGGGACTGGATATCACATAAGTTTAAGTTTGGATGAGAAAAGTAGAAAAGTAAAAATAACAGACCCATAAACAAATGTAGGTTTATTCTACCATGAGACAAGCAGTCTAGGTCTGGTGTGGCAGCTCCACAAAGTCATCAGAGGCTTTCAGTTCTGCCATACTCAGCTCCTGGTTTCTATCCTCAAGGTTTCCCTCATGATCTAAATTGGCTGCTGAAGCTCCACATTTCCAGGGCTACTATTTAGCCAGTATACATGAATGTGACCAGACAAATTGCTTGTGGTCAGC
>PVKY010004818.1:0-18538 GCA_004027775.1 Bradypus variegatus
CTTTATCTAGTGTATGGATGGATGAGTAGAAAGATGGGGATAAAAACTAAATGACAAATGGGATGGGATGGGGGGATTGTTTGGGTGTTCTTTTTTCATTTTTATTTTTTTATTCTTGTTCTGATTCTTTCTGATGTAGGGAAAATGTTCAGAAATAGATTGTGGTGATGAATGCATAACTAGATGATCATACTGTGAATGGTTGACTGTATACCATGGATGATTGTATGTTATGTGCATGTGTTTGAATAAAACTGAATTTAAAAAAAAGATCTTGTGGTAGGAAATGGTTTCTTATACTTTACACCCAAAGCACAAGCAACAAAAGAAAAAATAGATAAATGGGACTTTATCAAAATTGAATACTTTTTGCTTCAAAGGATTTTGCCAAAAATGTGAAAAGGCAGCCTACTCAATGGGAGAGAATATTTGGAAAACACACATCCAAAAGGGTTTCATATCCAGAATATATAAAGAAATCCCACAATTCAACAATAAAAGACAGACAACCCAATTTATAAATAGGAAAAAGACTTGAATAGACATTTTCCCAAAGAAGAAATACAAATGGCTACAAAGCACATTAAAAGATGCTCAACATCATTTGTTTTAGGGAAATGAAAATAAAAACCACAATATTATTTCACCCATTAGGATGGCTGTTATTAAACAAAAAGAGAGCTACAAGTATTGGAGAGGAGAAAGAGAAATAGGAACACTTATTACTGCTGGTGGGAACGTAAAATGGTACAGCTGCTGTGGAAGACACTTTGGTGGTTCCTCAGGAAGCTAAAGATAGAGCTGCCATATGATCTGGCAATCCTACTACTAGTATATACCCAGAATAACTGAAAGCAGGAACATAAACAGACGTTTGCACACAGATGTTCATGGTGGCATTATTCACAGTTGTCAAAAGATGGAAACAATCCAAGTGTCCATCAACGGATGAATGGATAAACAAATGTGGTATATAACGTGTGATGGAATATTATTCAGCTGTAAGAGGAAATGAAGTCCTGATGCCTGCAACACCATGGAGGAACCTTGAGGACACTATGTGAAGTGAAATACGTCAGACACAAAAGGACAAATATTATATGATCTCACTAACATGAGCTAAGTATAATGAGCGAACTCATGGAGCTAACGTCTAGAATATCTGGTTACCAGAAGATAGAATGAGGTTAGGGAATGGGAAGCTGATGCTTAATTTGTGAATTTTTAATAAGGTTGATTATAAATGTTTGGAAATGGATAGAGATGATGGTAGCACATTATTGTGCATATAATTAACAGCACTGAATTGTGTATGTGATGTGGTGGAAAGGGGAAGTTTATGGCAGTGCATGTCACTAGAAGGAAAGCTAGAGGATGAAACCTCAAACTGTGCAACATACGGAACCCTACATTGTGGACAATGAAAGTGGTTAATAGTACAAATATAAACATGTTCTTCCATGAACTAGAACAAATACGCATCACTATTACAAGGTAATAATGGAGAGGGATCTGGGAAAAAATACACCTGATGCAAACTATGGACTATTGTTAATAGTAATAGTACAATATTCTTTCATCAAATGTAACAAAAGTACCACACCAATGCTAAGTGTCAATAATAGGGGGTATGAGGGAAATGGGGTTTTTCTTTCTGAAGCAGTGAAAATGTTCTAAAATGGATTATGGTAAAGAAAGCACAACTGTATGAGTATACTGAGTGTCACTGATTGTGCACATTGGTTGGATTGTATGATGTGGGATTAAAACTGATTTAATAAGAAAAAAAGTTTAAATGAAAACCTATTACAAAGCCATAGTAATCAAAACAGCATGGCACTGGCACAGGGACAGATAAAGACCAATGGAATAGAATTGAGATTTAGGAAATCAGTCCTCATGTTTATGGCCAAAAAAAGATGGTCAACATCATTAGCTATTAGAGAAATGCAATTCAAAGCCAAAATGAGACTCCATTTCACATTCACTAGAGTAGTTATTATTTTTAAAAAAATGGAAAATTACAAGAATATCAGAGGCTGTGGAGAAAAGGAACATTTATTCATTGCTGGTGAGAATCTAAAATGGTGCAGCTGTTGTGGAAGACAATTTTGCAATTCCTCAGAAAGTTATGTGTAGAATTTCCATATGACCCAGCAATCCCACTCCTAAGTATATACCCAGAAGAACTGAAAGCAGAGACTTAACCAGGCATTTGCACCAATGTTCACAGCAGCATTATTCACAGTTGCTAAAGATGGAAGCAACCCAAGTGTCCACAAACTGATGAATGGATAAATAGAATTGGTATATTCATACAATGGAATATTATCTGGCTGTAAAAAGGAATGAAGTTCTGATAATGTGACAACATGGATAAACCTTGAACATATAATGTCTACTGAAATAAGCCAGACACAAAAGGACAAATATTGTATAATTGCACTGACATGAAATAATTAGAATAAACAAACTTATAGAATCAAATCTAGAATATAGGTTACCAGGAACAGGGTGGGGTAGAGAATAGGGAGTTAAGGCTTAAAATGTAGACTTTGGGACGATGGAAAAGTTTTGCTTATGGATGATGGTGATGGCAGCACAACATTGCAAATGTAATTAATAGCACTGAATTACATATTTGAATGTGGTTAAAAGGGGAAATTTTAAGTTGTATATATGTTACTACAATAAAAAAAATTAATCCACAGAACTGCACAGCACAAACAATTAACCCTAAGTTAAATCATGAACTATAGTTAATAATATAATAGCAAACGTGTGCTTTCATCAGTTGTAACAAATATACCACTTTTGTTACCAATGCAAGGTGTTAAGAATAGGGTGGTATATAGGAAACCTGTATTTTATGCATGACTTTTCTAAAGCCTACAACTTCTCTGATAAAAAAAAAAACACAGAAAAAGAAAAACAATTGAGAGAATCAAAGAAACCAAAAGTTGGTTCTTTGAAAAGATCAGTAAAATTGACAAACCTTTAACTAGACAGAAGAAAAAAAAAGAGGACTCAAATAACTAAAGTCCAAAATGAAAGGAGAGGCATTACAACTGACCTTGCAGAAACTGAAAGGAATATGAGAGTACTATGAATAATTGTATGCTAACAAATTAGATAGCCAAGAAGAAATGGACAAATTCCTAAAAGCACACAACTTGCCCAAACTGACTCAAGCAGAAATAGAAGATGTCAACAGACCTATAACAAGGAAAGAGATTGAATCAGTAATCAAAAACACCCCAACAATGATAGTGTGATTGTGAAAACCTTGTAGATCACACCCCCTTTATCTAGTATATGGATGGATGAGTAGAAAGATGGGGATAAAAACTAAATGACAAATGGGATGGGATGGGGGGATGGTTTGGGTGTTCTTTTTTCATTCTTATTTTTTTATTCTTGTTCTGATTCTTTCTGATGTAGGGAAAATGTTCAGAAATAGATTGTGGTGATGAACGCATAACTAGATGATTATACTGTGAACGGGTGACTGTATACCATGGATGATTGTATGTTATGTGCATGTGTTTGAATAAAACTGAATTTTAAAAAAAAACACCCCAACAAAGAAAAGTGTAGGATTAGGCGGCTTCACTGGTGAAATCTGCCAGACATTCTTGAAGAATTAACACCAATCCTCAAACTTTTCCAAGAAATTGAAGAGGAAGAAACTCTTCCCAATGCATTCTACAAAGCAAACACATTTCTACCACTAAAGCCAGTTAAAGACATTGCAAGAAAATAAAACTACAAAACAATTTTCCTTATGAATATAGATACAAAATCCTCAATAAAATACTATCAAATCAAATTCAACGGCACATTAAAAAAATTATACACCATGACACTGTGGGACTTATCCCCAGAATGCAAGGGTTGATCAACATAAGAAAATCAATCAATGTAATACACCACATTAGCAGAATGAATGAAAAAAAATCACAACATATCGATGCAGAAAAGTCTTGTCAAAATTCAACACCTTTCATTATACAAACAGGTAGAAAAGTAGGAAAAGAAGGTAACTTTCTCAACATGATAAAGGACATGTATAAAAATCCACAGCTAACCTTATACTCAGTGTGACCAACTGACAATCTTCCCCCTGAGATCAGAAACAAGACAAGAGTGTCCTCGTTCACCACTGTTACTCAGCATTGTACTGGGAGTCCTTGCCAGAGCAGTTGGGCAAGAAAAAAGAAATAAAGGGCATCCGAATCAGAAAGGAGAAAGTGAAGCTTTCTTTATTTGCAGATAACATGATCCTTTATGTAGAAGATCCCAAAGAATCCACAAGAAAGTTACAAGACTGATTAAGTTCAGTAAAGTTGCAGGCTAGAAGATCAGCACACAAAAATGTACTGTATTTCTATATACCAACAAATATCCTGAAATGGAAATTTTAAAAAACAATCTCAATCACAATAGGTCATAAAAAATAAAATACATAGGAATAAATTTAACTAAGGGGATGAAGGCTTGTACACTGAAAACTGTAAAACTTAGCTGAAAAATAAAAGAAGATCTTTAAGAATGGCAGGACACTCTGTGTTCATAGATAAAAAGACTTATTTTTATTAAGATACAGTATTATTCAAAGCGATCTGCAGATTCAGTGCAGTGCCTATCAAAATCCCAGGAGCCTTTCTGGCAGAAATGGACAAGCTGATCCTCAAATTCATATGGAATCACAAGGGGCCCCAATTAGCCAAATCAGTATTGCAAAGGAAGAACAGAATTGGAGGTCTCACATTTCCTGATTTCAAAACTTACGACAGCGCTTGCTTTGGCAGCATGTATACTAAAGTTGGAACGATTCAGAGAGGATTGGCATGGCCCCTGTGAAAGGATGACATGCAAATTCATGAAGCGTTCCATATTGAAAAAAAAACTTACTACAAAGCCACAGTAATCAAAACAGTGTGGTACTGACATACTGACAGACACACATACCAATGGAATAAGAACGGAGATTTCAGAAATAAACCCACACCTCTCTGACCAACTGATTGTTGACAAGGGTTCCAAGTTAATTAATTGGGGGAAGAACAGTCTCTTCCACAAATGGTGCTGGGAAAACTGGATATCTACATGCAAAAGAATGACGTTAGACCCCACCTCACACTGGATACAAAAAGTAACTATAAATGGGTCAAAGACCAAAACACAGGGCTAAAATTATAAAACTCTTAGAAAAAAATATAGGTGGGAAACGTCATAACCTTGGGTTTGGTAGTGATTTCGTGGATATGACACCAAATGTAGGAGCAACAAAAGAAAAATTAGATTAAATTTAAAAATTTGTCCATCAAAGGACAAGAAAGTGAGAAGAAAACCCATAAAATGGGGGAAAAATGATTGTGAATCAAGTATCTGATAAGGGTTTAATATCCAGAGTATATAAAGAACTGCTACAACTCAACAACAAAAAGACAAATAAGCCAATTTTAAAAATGCGCAAAAGACTTACATAGACATTTCTCTAAAAAGATATACAAATGGTCAATAAGCACTTGAAAAGGTGCTCAACATAATTGGTCATCACAGAAATGCAAATTAAAACTGCACAGCCACTAGGATGGCTATTATTAACACAGAAAGAAAGGGGGAAAAATGACAGGCATTGGTGAGGATGCAGAGAAATTGGAATACTTGCACACTGGTGGGATTGTAAAACGTTGCACCCATTGTGGAAATTGGCAGTTCCTCAGAAAATTGAAAATAGAATCACCATATGACCCAGCAATCCCACTTCTTTGTATATAACCCCAAAGAACTGAAAACAGGAACTCGAACAGATATTTGCACACCAATGTTTGTAGCAGCATTATTTACAGTAGCCAAAATGTGGCAACATCCCAAGTGCCCAGCAACAAAAGAATGGACAATCAAAATGTGGTATATTATATATATAATGGAATATTATTCAGCCATAAAGAGGAATGACGTTCTGGTGCCTGCTGCAACATGGGTGAACTTTGAGACCTCATTCCCTGCACCCTGCACTAACTCCAGCTGTTGTCCCACTGTGGCCTTAGGAAATAGATTACTTTTTCATACTGGAGCTTAAATGAAGACACGCTGCCCTTCCCTGCAGGACAACTGAGCCGAGGGTAGCTGGTTGATACGAGACTGAAGCCTTCGGAAGATTTAAGAGCTACGGACTCAGAGAAAGCACGGTGCTGGCTGTCTGGCAGACTGGCAGCTCACAGGGCCAGGTGCGCCAGGCTGCTGCCATTTGCAGGTGCCATCTCAGCACGCTCCGCTCGGGAGCATGTGTCAGTCGCCCAAAGTCCTAAGCCGCAGGAGAAAGAACGCTCCGTCCTGCCTAGCCAGCCCCGTCCTCCGAGCACACCCACTCACCGGGCACCCAGTCTGCAGCAGGTGCTCTGCGCACCCAGGGACATGGGGTGCATAGAACACGTGGCTGTGAAAACAGACGACACATTAGTGTACAAGCCGCTGACAGATGGCAGTAAGTGCCAGGGAGAAAATAAATGAAGCCTCTACAAGGGGGCAACATTTACTGAATCTGGAGGTTGCAAAGGAGCCAGTCCCATGAAAAGCACAGGGAAGAGCACTCCAGGCTAAAGGAACAGTAAGTACAGATGCCCTGAGGCAGGAAGGAGAAACAAAGCTGGCTGCAGCATGGAGAGCAAGGGACAGAGAGAGGCGATAGGAGGCGGGGAGACAGGTCAGGCCAGAACACAAGGGCCGGGTGGGCTGGCTATGCGTGAAGATTCACAGTGGGAACGTGGCAAGCTGTGCATTGGGTTTTAGGAAGCTCCCTCGGGCTGCTCTGTGGTACAAGTTAAAAGCTTGAAGCCAATTTCCAAGCAGAGTAAGGCAGTGGTAACAGTGGAGTAAAAGAGAGAAATGGACAACATTGACACTGATTTTGGAGGTAGAACCCACAGACTTGCCAATGGGTTGGGTTGGGGGTGTCTCTCGATCTTGTGCCTCATACTGGTAGGGACTGTCTCCTTCCCGAGCAGTTCTCCCACCCCCACAAATTTAGCTCACAGGCCTCAACAGGACCAGCACACCAGAACACAGATGGTAACCCGGCCGTGGAGAAGAGCCCCACACCCAGGAATGAGGGAAGGGAAGAGCCTTTCTTCACAAGGATAGAAAAGAATGGAGGTTAAGAGAGCTAAAACTTTAAAACTCCTACTAGATAATATAGGGGCAAATCTCTGTGACCTAGGATTTGGCAATGGATTTTTACATGTGTCACCAAAAGCACCAACAATGAAAGAAAGAATAGATAAATTTAGTTTCATCAAAATTTAAAACTTTTGTGCATAGAAGGATATTATCAAGAAAGTGAAAAAACCTACAGAATGGGAGAAAACTGTTTCAAACCATATATCAGAAAAGGGCTTAGTATCCATAATATATAAAGAACCTTTACAGTGCAACAACAAAAAAGGTAAACAACCCAATTTTTTAAAAAAGGCAAATGACTTGAATAGGGATTTCTCCAAAGAAGATATACAAATTACAAAAAAAAAAAATAGATGACAAAATCTCAACATCATTAGCCATTAGGGAGACACAAATTAAAACCACAGTGAGAACCCACTTCACACTGACAAGAATGGCTATTATTTAAAAAAAAATGAAAATAACAAGTGTTGGAGAGGATGTGGAGAAATTGGAACATTAGTATATTGTTTGTGGGAAAGTAAAATGGTGCACCACTGTGGAAAGCAATATGGCAATCCTCAAAAGTTAAATATAGAATTACCATTTGACCAGGCAATCCCATTTCTAGGTATATTCCCAAAGAGAGTGAAAATGGGGTCTCAAACAGATCCTTTTATACCGGTGTTTACAGCAGCATTATTCATAATTGCCAAAAGCTGGAAAGAACCCAAATATCCATCAACAGATGAATGGATAAATAAAGTGTGATACATACATACAATGGAATATTATTGAGCTATAAGAAAGAATGAAGTTGTGAAATATGCTGTAACATGGAAGAACACTGAAAACATTATGCTCAGTGAAATAAACAAGACACATAAGGACAAACATTGTATGATATCACTTATAAGAAATGACTAGAAATAGCATATTTGCAGAGACAGAAAGCTAATCTGAGGAAACTGGAGGAGAGGAGATAGAATAAGGGGGGAAAGGGGAGTGTCTGCAAAAATAAAAATATATAAATTATATTTTAAAAGATCCTTAAAAATAAAAATGGAAACTAACCCTTAAGAATATAGAAATAAATGATGTATTCTAAGAAGAAAGAAAGAGAGGGAAAAGAAAAGGATAGGAAAAGAAAATAGAAAAAGGAAAGAATGGAGGCAGGAGTGGGAAGGTGTGCCTCCCAGGTACGCAGCGGAGAGGCAGGGGGGTACCTGGCGGAGAGGCAGGGTGCAGCGTCCCCTCCCCCCCACACACACACACACCAGAAGCAGGAGGGATCCTGAAAGTGCAGATTTGGCTGAGTCAGACATACACACCTGTACCTGTATTGAACACCCAACGACACTGGTAATACATTACCTTTGTAAACAGCTTAGTACTTCAGGTAGAACTTTTGCATCCCACTGTCCCCCGAGTTAAGGCAGATATTAGTATTCTCGTCGGACAGTGAGATGACAGAGGCCCGGCCCGATGCTGACTGTGACCCACACAAGAACACATGTGGGGGAGGTTCCCAACACGCGGACCGCCCAGAGGGGACAAGGCAGGGTCCCTTATGGTTCCCAGCACGTTTGGCTTAGGGATGGCGATGCGGGAGAGAGGGGGATGGACCACTTTCCAGCACCCACCGCAGGAGAGCTGGGGTGCTGGCGCCTCACCTTCTGGGATCCTTCAGCCCTTGTACACTAGATCCAGCTCCCTGGGGCTTGGAGGGGCGGTGGTGCCGTGGGAGGGGTCAGCAGTGCCGATGCTCCCCCATCAGGACCTCACACACCTCACCTCCAAAGTGAGGCCAAGTGTCCCACCTGTTTCACCTCCCGGACTGTGTATTTCATATAAAGTCTCGATTACCTGCCTTGTATCCAGAAATACTCCAAGAACCTACAGAAGTCTCTCAAAGGTCTGGGAGGACTGGAAGAAACAGCAAACCCCGCGCCGCCCCCAACGAAACCAAACCAAACCAAACCAACACGGTGATCTCTGGCCCTGCGTCACGAGCCCTATGTCCCCCATTTCCGTTTGTGCCCGTCCCTGGACTTTTACAGACACTACCTAAAGTCGTTTACGTGGACCCGTGATTCCGCTTTTTATGTCCCCTTCATCACCGCGGGGCACCCGGCTGGCCGGCTGTCGGGAGGATCCCATGTGGTCTCTGCGCCCCGCGCACGTCGCGGGTCTCCGCCCGGTGGCTCCCATGCTGGCACCGGGCCGGGCCGAGCGCCAGGCGGGCTTGACAGCGCCGCCGGCGGTCTGCTGTGGAATCCTTGCGCAGGAAAGGGAGCGCACGCCTTTCCACTCCCAGCCAAAGCCGCTGGGATAACCCTGTCGCGGTCCCTGTGTGCCAAGGCCGGGCGGGGAGGGAACCGCGCTGCAGACAGCGGCCTCCGGGGCACGTCGCGCCCGTGCCCGCCGCTCGGGCTCTGCGTGCGCGCGGGCGTGCGCGCGGGGCAGCACCGCGCCGGGGGCCGCGGAGTAGCAAGGCTGGCCGGCTGGGCGGCGGGGAGCGCGGTCAGCGGATGCCCCGCGCCCTGAGCACCGGGCCTCGCCCCGCGCCGCGCAGTGCCGGCGCCTGCCCAGGGTCCCCGCCGCGGTCCCGGAACGGGCGGCCGGGAGCCTCCTTGACGGAGCCCCATGATGTCAGGCGGCCCAGAGCTGCAGCCGCACGGCGGCGGGGAAGGGGCCCAGGACGCGGCGCGGCCGCCCGCAAACCTCTCGTCCTTAAACGGCTGCGCCAGCTCTGGCCCGGGCTTGCGCGCCGCGTCGCCCAGCAGCCCCGCGCCGCCTCTGCCCCCCGCGCCCTGGCCCACGCAGCCCGCTCCGGCCCCGCCGCCGCCGCCGCCGAGCCTGTGGCTGGAGCTTGGACTGGCCTGCGGGAGGGCGCGGCAGTGCCCCAGCGAGTCGAGCGGGCAGACGAGCGGCGACCTGGGCACCAGTAGCAGCAGCGCCGGGCCGTCGCCAGGCTCCGACTCGGACAGCAGCGGCGTGGTGTGCGGCGACCGCGGGGGCAGCATGCGCGGCGCCCTGTCCCGCTGCTGGAGCCTGGAGAGCCTGCGCTCGGCCTCCGCGGGTAAGGCGCCGCGCCCCCGCCGCCCTCGCGCCCCGCCACGCGTCTCTGGCCTCCCTTGGGCCTCTCTTCGCCTCAGGGCTGGCTTTCCCGTCTCTCCTCTTCCTCCCGCACTTTTTAGTTATCGCTTCCATCCTCTGGACCCTTCCTTCTCATTGCTTTCCCTTCTGATTGTTTGCTTTTTCATGGTTTCTTTCTGAACCCTGCCCTTCCTCCCTGTACCCTCTTTAACCCCGTAATACCGCGGAACCATCGGTTCCGAGAAGGACGCTGTTGGCCCCGCGGCTGGGCGAGTCCTGGAGAGGACCGTGCAGTCTGCTGGGAGACAGTGTTTGCGGTGAGACTAGAATTTGGTCCCTTGATTCGCTGTTTTCCTTTCACAAACTAGTTTTAAACCAGGGGCAAATGTTTAGCTTTCCAAACTGCAGACCTTTGTAAAACAGGTGAGGTACCAGAGGGGCTGCTGGCCGAGTTGGATGGGATGGACTGCCTGGCTGGGGGGGGATTGTTCTGGCCTCGGGAGGGAGGCCTCCAGCCCAAGGACAGCTCGTGCAGTGCAGTGTCCCTGAGGGGGTATCGCCGGTGCTTCTCCACGGGCCTCCCCTTTCTATTTAAAGAGCCCATTCCAAGCGCAGTTGGAGAGCCAGGCGTTGACCCTAAATATCCCAGGGGCAAGGAAGTCTGGAGTGGTTTTATGAATGGTGATCCCCGCCCCTTGGCTGGCTGCTGAACTAGAGTCCTCATATTCCACTTCTTGCAAACACTCAGAAGCATTTTTGAGCCCTGCAGTGGGAGGTGTAAAGGAAGCAAGTGGCTGCCCAGAAGGCGGGACATAGTGTGCTCCTGCCACTGCTACCTGGCAGAGTAGACGCTGGGGGTGGGACACGGGCATGCAGGCAAGACCAGAGAGGAGCACAGAGAGCTGTGGTGGTCTGGAGGGGGCGGGGGGGGAGGTTACACCTTCTGGGCAGGTTTGGGAGAGTAATTTGAATGATAGACACAGGCTTGGACTTTGCTCTGGCCATTGGCTTTGGAAGAGCAAGGTGAGGGCACCCAGACCTCTGCACTGAGCACTCCGTAGCTCTCATCTGCCCTCTCCCGAAGCAAACAAGTGAAGCTCAGAGACGTGGAGTAATCCAACTGTTGTCTCCTCTAAGCAAAAAATTTTCATATTCCAGTTCCCTTGGAATCCTACCACCACCACCACCACCACCACCTCTGGGGTGGGGGACACTTACATAGAACCCATGTTGAGAAAACCAAAGTAGATAATATCATAAGCAGGATTTTAAGCAAGCTGGCGAAGGACACTTCCTCTCCCTTTGCCCAGTGGCTTTCCTTCCACTTCTGGAGCCAGAAGGCGTTCTTGCCTCCTCCTTGGCTGCTGTACATTGGGCTCTGAGTCTTGGGGAAGTGGCCCTGGTCCCCCCATGTACTCTTCCTCTACTTCTTCCTTCTGCCCTGGGGCATGGGCAGGGGTGAGGCAGGTGGAGAAGGCAGAGTCCTGGGTTTGTTAGGCAACCCTGAGACCCAGGGTCTTCCAAGACCAACCTAGGACACTGAGGCAGCCTGGATATATTTCAGAGATAAAAGGGGTATTTGTATGAAGTGCTGGGAGGGGTGTGTGTGTGTGTGCCTGTATGTGCGAGTATGTACACGTGTGCATGTGTGTGCACAAGCACGTGTGCCTGTGTGTGCATAAGCATATGTGCCTGTGTGTGCATGGGTGTGTGTATGCACACATGTGCCTGAATGTGTGTGTACATGTGAGTGTGCCTGTGTGTATGTGTATGCATGTGTATGCATGTGCATGTATGCACAGTGTGCATGTGCATGCCTGTGTGTACACATGTGTGCATGTATGTACCTGTATGTGCATATGCATGCCTGTGTGTACACATATGCATGCATTGCATGTACCTGTATGTGCATGTGCATGCCTGTGTGTACACATATGCGTGCATGCATGTACCTGTATGTGCATGTGCATGCCTGTGTGTACACACATGCATGCATGTATGTACCTGCATGTACATGTGCATGCCTGTATGTACACATATGCATGCATGTATGTACCTGTATGTACATGTGCATGCCTGTGTACACATGCATGCATGTATGTACCTGTTTGTACATGTGCATGCCTGTATGTAGAGGGGACAGGGAAAAAGCTGAGGCCCGCAAGGCTCCTCCTTAGGGGGCTCCCTGCAATGGCAGGGCAGGAGGTAAGGCATCATGGTGCTCTAAGAGTTGAAGGTGAGATCCAGAGTTTGATGCCTTCCCCTCACAGAACACCAGACCACTGAGGATGAGGTCCTAGGAAGGGAGGTGATCACTGCACTCAGGGATGCTGGTCAGTAATCAACCATGGACCGCTGAGGAAGGCATTTTAAATCACCCTTGGATTGCCCTCTCTGCCCCCTACATGCCTCGACCCTCTACTTCCCACTTGCTGTGTAGGATCTGCACTGCTACGTAGTCAATACTGGATGTGTAAAAAGGTATTGTCCTGTATCCAGCCCAGCTACTTGAGTCCATAAAGCAGTCTTTTTCAACTGGATTCCTGGAGAGAAGTAAGCCCTAAGACACCCACAGTATGTTATAAAGTAAATTCTCTTCTTCTAGAATGGCTCTAGTTATGTGCAACCTTGGGAGGAATCGAGGAAATAGTCATAATTTTCTTTGGATTTGTGGTTTGGATGAGGAAATCTGGTTGAAATTGACTGCCATTTGGGAATTCACGGTGGGGGGAGGAAAGAAAAATTGCATTTGTTGAGCATCTTTTTGTGCTCCCTGCTACCTTATTAGCCCTTATAAAACCCAGCGTGGCGGCTGAGTACCCTCTGAGAGGTGTGTGTGAGCAGGGCCTTGGGCCTGTGTTGGGAAGTGCTGAGATGAGGCTTCCAGGCTGATGAGAAAGTCATCGGGGACGGAGGAAGGCAGGGTGCTGGTCGGCACACTGGGGTAGTAGGCTGACCACTCACACATTGACCTTTATATTTGTTTGATAGTCTCAAGTCCTTTTTCTGGGGCCCAGTTTCCACATTTGCGAAATGGAGAAATTGAAATGGATGATGTGACCTCTTTCTAATCAGCTCTAAGATTGCCTGATTCCAGTTAAGAGCTATTGATTTGGGGTGGGTTGGCATTTATCGCATCTTGTATTTCAAATTGACTGGTCTTACAGCTCTAAGGCAAAGCACAGGTATTTACCTGAACTGTGTTTATCTTTTAAGAAAGACTAAAAACTGCCAGTATGGGATCCTCAGTAAAACCTAGCTATTGTTGTGGCTTTGTGGTGGGGTCTATTGCTGCCCATTTTCACGGTTACCAGCTGCGAAAGGCTAGTACTTGAGGCTGGGTTTGCCTCAGACTTGCCAGTCAGAGAATTAGGCAGGGCGTCTGGGCAGAGAACTGTGGACTCTCCTTATTTCCAAAAGGCTCCTTGATTTTACATGTCCCAGCTTGGCATTTTCTGTTGAAATGTTACTCATCATGGTGTGCAGAAAGCTTTCCTTAAGGCAGAATCTGTAAATAAAATGTAGTTGACAGGATGGAATTTCCACAGCCCTTCCTTCTGCACCGTGTTCTCACCTCCCCCAGAGCACTGTGGCAGCCATAGCCCTCGGCTGTGCTGTCACAGCACAGGGGCTGAGCTCAGGCTCATACATTTTCACTCTGGTTGTGTTGTCAGACACACTCACTTCTCAGTTCAGGTTTCCAGGGCTGACAGTTTTCGCTACATGTTCTGTTGCGTGGTCAATGCCATGAGTTCTTCGTGGAAATGCTACTCTAGATTCTTCTGTGAGCCCCCGAGGGATCTTTCTGGCTCAGGTGGAGTGATGGTTTGAAACTGTATGTACCTCAGAAAAAATCATGTTCTTTTAATCCACGCCTGTTCCCGTGGGTGTGAGCCTGTTTTTCTAGTTTGCTAATGCTGCCAGAATGCAAAACACCAGAGATGGATTAGCTTCTATAAAAGGGGGGTTATTTGGTTACACATTTGCAGTCTTAGGGCCATAAAGTGTCCAAGGTAACACATCAGTGATCGGGTACCTTTGCTGGAGGATGGCCAGTGGTGTCCAGAAAACCTCTGTCAGCTGAGAAGGCACGTGGCTGGTGTCTGCTCTGGAGTTCTGGTTTCAAAATGGCTTTCTCCCAGGACGTTCCTCTCTAGGCTGCAGTTCCTCAAAAATGTCACTCTTAGTTGCTCTTGGGGATAAGTCCTCGGATAGAAGTAAACCCAGTGGGGACACAGAGATGGAGAGCAACCAGTGAAGGGGGAACGATAGTCTAATAAGAACAGATAAGCTGTTGAGGGTAATCTCAATGTTATGGGAATGCTCAGGGATGACTAAGGTTTGTAAATTGTCTTGAGTATGGTAGGAACATGTTGGAAGCAATGTAGTTATTTTAGGTTATTTGTTTTTCTTTTTCCTTTGTTTTGTTAGGTTTATTAATTTTCTTGCGGTACGGTAGAGACGTGTTGGAAGCAATGCAGTTATTTTAGGTTATTTATTTTTTTATTTTATTCTCTTGCTTTGTTTTGTTTGAACTGTTTTTTTTTTAATTTTTTGATAAAGTAAAAAAAGGCTATTGCATTTTTTAAAAATTAGCTTCAACGTAATTATTTTAGGTTATTTGGTTTTTCTTATGCCTTTGTTGAATTATGGTTTCTTAATTTTCTTGGGGTGTGGTAGAAATACATTGAAAGGAAAGAGTTACTTTAGGTTATTTGTTTTTCTTATTACTTTGTTTTGTTTTGTTTGAAATGTGGGGGGGGTGTTTGTTTTTTAAGTTTTCAATAAATAAAGTTTAAAAAAATAAATTGGGAAAAAAAAGAAGTAAACCCAGTGAGATGGTGTGCCAGACCCAGGGCCACGCCCGGGCTCCATGACCCACTAGAAGGACCCCCAGCATTCAGCAAAGCTCTTGTACTCACGGCCCCAGTTTGTTACTGCACAGAGTACAGACCAAAGTCAGCAGAGGTAAGTCCAGGAGAGACCAGACATGAGCTTCCAGTTGCCCTCTCCCAGCGGAGTCACATGTTATGCATTTAATTCTCCCAGTAACGATGTGCAATCACGTGCGAGAAGTGTTGCCAACGGGGGCAGCTCACAGGAGCCCTGGAAGTCAGGGTATTTATTGGGCATCAGTCATGTAGGCATAAAGCACCCAGACACCCAACTTCAGAACTCAGTCCCCAGTCCCTCCAAAGGTAACAAACTGCTACAGCATAGCCCAGAGACTCCACAGAAGTCACAGCATTAGCATAGACTATTTGGCATGGCCAGGGCCCCAGGTGGACAAATATGCTCTTATCAGATGAGCCATTTAAGGACCTGGTGATTATCTCCCAGGAGCTGGTCTGGGGCCATTCCTTCCTTTGGAATGTTCAGGATTTGGACATCCCAGGCCTGTTGAGTCAACGCTTTTTTGCACGGAAGAGGAAGCACAGAAGGGGAAACCTATTTTGGGAAGAGAGTGTCCAGGTAGGAGGAAATGGTCCAGAAAAACCTTTCAAGAGGAGGTACTGCCTGAATCTTAATGCCTGCAAGTTAGCCATGGTAAGGAGTAGAAACGCTCTGAGAGAGAGGACCAACATAAACAGGTGCTTAGCCATGAGTGAAGGGAAGGGAGCCTGTGTTTGCTGTGCTAAGAACTGTGTCAGGATGCAGGAACCACGAGTAGCAAAGACATAGGAGCACGGCAAGAGGCAAAGCTGGAGACAAGAAGACCAGGCTCCCTGCTAAGAATTATGGATTCACAACACTGGGGAGCTATCTCAGTTTACCAGGCTGCTGTAACAAAGTACCAAAGAGTAGTTGGCTTAAAGAACAGGAATGTATGGTCCTATGCTTTTGGAAGCTAGAAGTCCAAAATAAATCGAGGTTTTTTCAGAAGTCGGTAGCATTTTGGTTGGAGCTTGATAACAGTCTGTAACTCAATCTCTGCCTCATCACATGGCCATTATCTCCCTGCATGTCTTCTCCTGTGTCCAAATTTCCTCTCCTTATAAGGACCCCCATCCTATTGGATTAAGACCCACTCTGATTCATTTGGACTCATCGTAACTAATAACATCTTTGAAGGTCTTATTTACAGGTGGGTTCATACCCACAGGACCAGGGCTTAGGACTTGAACACGTCTTTGTGGGCTACACGATTCTATCCATGCTGGGGTTTGAGGCCCTGCTGACCACTAATCTATTATCCATCACTAGGGACTTGCCCTTTGCAGAATGTCGTGTAAATGGAATCGTGTCGCTTGTTGCCTTTTGAGTCTAGCGTGTTTCACCTAGGGTCATGCATTTGAGATTCATTCATATTGTTGCATGTATAAATAGATTTTTTCCTTTGAACTGCTGATGGGTATTCCATTGAATGGATGTACCACAGTTTATCGGGTCACTAGTTATTGAGTTATTTCCATTTGAGGGCTATTACAAATATTGCTGCTTTGAATATTAGTATACAAAGTCTTTGTATGGACATGAGTTTTCATTTCTCTTGGTAAATTCCTAGGGGTGAATTGCAGGGTTATAATGGTAAGTGTATGTTTTACTTTATAAGAAACTGCCAAACTCTTTTTCATTCCCATCAGCAATGTAGGAGAGTCCAATTGCTCTGTATTCTCACTAGCACTTAACATTGAAGTTTTCAAAAGCCACTCTATCGGTTGTATTTCTCATTCGGTTTTAATTGGTATTTCCTTAGTGAATACTGATATTGAACATCTCTTCACATACTTATTGGACATTATGTATATCTTCTTTGGTGAGATGTCCAGTTATTTTGCCCATTTTTTTATTAGATTGTTTGTTTTCTTATTGCAAAGTTTTGCAAGTTCTTTATATATCCTGAGTACAAGGACCGGCACCAACATACATGCACCCCAGTTTGCACACAGAGGCCACTGTGCCTCCTCTGCGACAGGGCCAGGGACACAGCGAGAGTGCAAGCTGGCTCCACCCTGCCTCGTGGAGGGGTGGAGGTGGGCCAGCAAGGGCACCAGGAGCTGCTTCTGTGGCTTTTGAAGCTGCGTTTTCTTCACTCAGCACTTGCCCAGTTAATGCAGCCCTTTTACTGTCTTGAGGAAGGATGGTGTCTTTGAGATTCCTTGGCTGCTTTTGCAAGGTTGGAACAGTGGCCACCCTCAGAGCTGGCCCCAGGTGATCTGAAGTAGCTCATCAAAGTAGAGATCTGGGATTAAACCACACACCCTCCGGAGAGTACTATTTCTTTATGACCCATCCTGGCACCAGCAAGCTGAGGCAGAGCTCCTGTCCCCTCTGCTGCTGCCACGAGGCTGGGGGAAGAGGGATGGGAGCCACTGCAGGGAGAATGAAACTCATGGTATTTATCGCATTTTGCCACCCTCCACCTCCTGCTCCTCCTTGGATGCTGCCCAGTATTCCACTAGACTCCGGAGTCCCAAATAGTTGATTCAGACACTTCCTGCCAGTTAATGGTTGTTTTGCTAGAGAGACTGATTCCTGGAGTTTCCTGTTCCACCATCTTACAATCCTCAGATTGGACTTTTAAAAGACTAGGAAGCCAGGCCAGGAACTCACCACCAGACTTCACCCACAGCACCTATAGATTTATGTGAATTCCTCTCTTCTCAAATTCTCCCAAATATCTTCAAGTTCCTGTGCCTGCCAGGAAATGACTTTCCTTACTCATCGTAAGTTTGGGAACCCTGTAAGGCCAGTACAGCCAGTTTTGTAAAA
The DNA here is from genome assembly GCA_004027775.1 of Bradypus variegatus. Taxonomy (NCBI): domain Eukaryota; kingdom Metazoa; phylum Chordata; class Mammalia; order Pilosa; family Bradypodidae; genus Bradypus; species Bradypus variegatus. Next base: position 17,977 of record PVKY010004818.1, read on the forward strand.
GGGCTTTGTAAGCAGTGGCTCCATGGTCATTCTTAGCTCCTAAAAAGTGTCTGGGCACATCTGATTAAATGAGCCTCATTCTCAAATGTGACATTCCAGACAAGGCCTTGGTTATATAACCAATGTTTCTTTATGCCCTGGTAACGAGGATTGTTGAATCTATGCAAATAACCATACTGCCATAAAATAAGAACATTCAATAAGAGTTTCCAAATTCTGGAGGGGTCAGGCAGGGAGAAAAAGATAATTACCAGAGTTTCATTTCCATTTACAGAAGCATAGTCTACTAAAATTGTTACAAGTCATACATAACTTAAGAATAAAGAGAAAGGGGGTCCTTATGTATGCAGAAAATAAAACATTAAATGCGGGACACTGATTACGTGCTTCGACTTGGCGGGCCTGGGCCAGGGGACCGGCCACCCCTGGGGAGGGTAGTGGGTACGGGTGACAGCGCCCTTCACAGCCCCCCGGGCCTGGGAAAGTGAGGCCGGAGGCAGGCCCCATTTCCTCACCCAAAATACCACTGTTAGGAGAGGCTTGCCGGAGGGAACCGCCTTTT
>PVKY010004819.1:0-18532 GCA_004027775.1 Bradypus variegatus
AGCAAGGGTCCTGTAGATGACAGTGAGGAAAACAACATAGAAAAGCAAATATGTTCGGTTGGAGACCAAGCCCAGTACTCCCTCCAATCATCCACTCTCCCTGAGCAAGCACCCTTCCATAATACTAATCTGCAAATCAAAGATGCTCTGCAAAGGGGAAGGTTAGTCCTTAAAACTAGCCAAACAGAATTTCTCAGCCACAGTGCTTCTGAAAATGTAAAATCTGATCTTTATCACTGGGAACCTGCCATCAGCATTAAACATGAACAAGCAGACAGAGATCTGATCTGCCCAGGAACAAAGAGAGCATACTAATCACAAGCTACTGCCTGGTGTGGAACACTGTGGCCTCGGCCTACACAGGCTGTGGACCCAGCCAGGAGTAGGCTGACCTGGCTGCAGTCATCCCAACAGCAATGTAGGCCTCCACCAAAGTGCCCAATGGCTGGCGGGTCTTTCTGCCTCACATCAGCTGAGTGAACAACGTACACGGCGCTCCTTCTCCATCGCTGTCCCCACTTCCAATTACAGACTCTGAATTCCAGGAACAAAGCTGGAAACTGAGCCTGCAGACTGAACCTTGTTCTTTTTATTCCCTAGACCTGTCATAACACTCTCTTCTTGCCTTGTATCCAAATGTTATCCACCTGAGTCTTTGTGTGCCAGACTGCTATGACAGATACCACACAATGGGTTGGCTTAAATAACGGGAACTCATTGGTCATGATTTTGAAGTTACGGGAAGTGCAAAACAGAGGCATCAGCAAGGCAATACCTTCTCCCCAAAGTCTGTAACATTCTACTGTTGGCTACTGGTGATCCTTGAGGTTTCTTGCCTTGTGCCCTACCTTACATCACATGGGAATGTTCTCTGCTTTTTTTTCTGGGTTCCATGGACTTCCAGCTTCTGTTGACTTCCAGCTTCCAACTCCTCCCCCATGGCTTTCTCTGACAACACTGAAATTTCTTCTGCTTATGAAGGACTTCAGTAATCCGGATTAAAGCCCACCCTCACTCCAGTTGGCCACATATTAACCAAAAAAACATCTTCAAGAGATCCTATTTACAATGGGTCACACCCACAGAAATGTGTATCAAGATCAAGTCCACCGCAAGCTGTCAAGGGCCATCATGAGATACACATCATTCATTCACAATTTATTCATTTACCAAAAACGGGCATTTATTTTGTGCAGAATGATGTACTAGTCATAGAGTAGAACCCAAAATTAATTGTGGGTAAATCTTTTCTTCATGATTCATACAAGCATAACAGGGTAGATGAAATACATGCACAAATAATTCTAATATAAGGCAAAAAGTATGATAAGACTAGATGCTATAGGGGTTCAAACTAAATAGTAATGATTTGTACTAAAGCATATCAAAGACGGCTTTGTTGAAAAGGTAGAGACATGCTAGGACTTGAAGAATGGGTGGCACTTGGAGACACAGATATATGAGAAGAAACATTGAAAACCACTGAAGTAAATAAAGGAAGAAGGAAAGTTTAAGATAATATGAAGAACATCAAACATTTTCAAGGTGATTAGGAGAAGTGCACTGAGAAGGGGAGTCATGAGATATAAGGTGAGGAAGGCAATCTGAGATCTAATCACAGTATCCCTCCCAGAAAATGTCCCAGGAAACTATAACCTCTCCTGATTCCTCTCCTCTGTGACTTTTCATAATGCTCCTGTTTGTATCTTGCCCTTTGACATTCAACAAATGTGTACTGAACAATGCACTCATAAGATATTCACTGTTAAATGTTTTCATATAAGACAACCTAGCGAAACTGTGCAGTGTGTTCTAAAGTCAAAACTTAGTTGCTTCAGAGTGATTATCTTTGCTTCCTGATGTTTGCAAAACTAAGAAATATAAACTATGGTTTGTGAAAGGCAAGATGATGATAATTCACATTTTAAGGGCATCTCACATATCTTACTTTATCACACTAATGCAACTTACTTTAGATTGAGACAGAATCAAAGGCATATGTGGTAGTGGAATCTGGGAGACCTCCCTCTGTTGCCCCAGGCTCCTGGATAGACATTTACACCCTTGTGCTACTTCATGGGAAACTTCGCCAGAGAGGCCACAGATGGCACAAGTTGGAAATGGACCTGATAAAAGAGGAGATGAAACAAAGGGAGAGACATGGGAAATGTAGAAGCCTTGAGACTACAAGATGGAACTATTCATAGGCTTCCAAAAGGAGCTAAATAATAGTAATGTTAGCTATAATTTATTAAGTACTTACTATGTACCTGACCTTGGGATAAATGTTTCATTAATTTTATTTCATTTAATTCTCATAACTACCCCATGAAGTAGATATCATTATAACTGTTAGGTTTAGGTCCTGGGCACTCACCCCACCCCTGCCCTTAGGAATTCTGCGACAGGGCCACCGTCCCTCCCTGCCCTAGGAACCCTGCAGAGCTGCAATCAGCCCCCAACTCCACCCTTAGGAATCCTGAACATTAAAATTTTAAACTCTCCTGCTCCCAAGCTCCCACTTTCAAACTGGCCAATGGAAACTTGCCAGCTACCTCCATTCCCCAAAGTAGCCACTGAGAAACTGCATACCTAGATCTGCCAGCCTCCCCTTCCCTGGACAAAGAACTTCCCACCAACCATCCTCTATAAGTCCTACTGTCCCTCGGTCCATGGCTGTCACCATTTTCTTAGGCTTCAGCCCACCTGAGCATGGCCAGACAACAAAACGTCATTTGATCAAGTTTTCATGTCTTCTCTTCTCGATTGAAAGACCTAACAATAACCATTTTGTATATGAGGGAAATGGAGCATAAAGTGGTGAAACAATTTGAGAGTCAAAAAGCTAGGAAGCAGCACAGCCAAGATTCAAACCCAAGTTTGTCAAATTCCAAACCGTAATTACACTAACCTGTCTGGATTAAGGGACAACAGATTCTTTGTGCATTAACAGGGGAGACCAGGACACTTACAGATGCCAGCAAAGTAGATAGATGCCAGAAAGTCAGCCATGCCCTCCCGAAGCCAATCTCTGATCAAAGTTGAAGCCTGTGAGTTTATGCATGTATGGAGATTCTCATGGACTTTCAATGACAGGAAAACACACGTGGTCATGTTACAATTTAAAAATAAATAATTGTTCACCAGATCCGCACACTGAATGTGAGGAAGGCAAGCTGACAAGCAACATATCAAAACTCCTGAAAGGGTCAGGAGAGCCTTAGTTTCCTCACCTGTAAAATGGTATTCCCAGAACATTCCTTACTCATTCGGGTCTTCAATAAGTATCTATTGGGCACCTACATGTGCATCAGACAGGGCTCCAGGTGCCAAAGAGGCCTCTGCAGCTCCTGCATTCTGATGGGGAGATGACCAACAGCCAAAAGGAAAAAGAGACAAAAGAAGGCTGTCTCCACCTCAAGCCCACTGTGATGTCTTGTGCCCCAGCAGCACAAACAGAATTACCAGGATGGTCCCAGTCCCTCTTTGGGGGCCTAATATGAGTATGCATGGGAACAAGCCCAGCTTATAAACCAGGAGCACCTTACCAAAGCAAGCTCCTAACACTTCCCTCCCCTTGGCCTCTTCAGAGACATCCTCCATTCCTCCCTCCAAGTCACTTCCGATGTTGAGCTGGGGATCAGAAGAGGGGGTCACCTCAGGCACCAGCTTCTCAGCAGGGGTGGGAAGCAGTGGGGAGAGGATTCTCAGCCTGACCATCAACACCCAAACAAAGAGGGCTTGGGGGTGCCCATCCCAGCTGAGCCACACACATCCTGTGGTGGCAGAGAGCACAGGACAGCCTCCAAGGTTGGACATGACAGCTGACGACAAGAAGGAGGAGGGCTGGGAACAGCTACTTCGGCCGTTAGATAGAGGGTAGTGGGCTTCAGGAGCATCTGCCCAATGATGGGACACTTGTGTCAAGGTCACCAAGGAGACAAAAGCAACCAAAAAGGCTGGTGAATGTTTTGGGGGAGGCAGAGGCTTTGAGCACAGACTCATGAGACAGACTCATGCTTGAACCCTGCCTTCACCACCAACCAGCAGCATGACTTTGGGGATTTAATTCTTTATGCCTGAGGGAGTTCCTGTCCTCCCTTTTTATTTAATTTTATCAAATTTCTTTTGATCAGATGTTAGTCAAGTAAATTAAATATCAAAACTATAGGTAAAAAGTGTACCCTAGCCATCAGGGAAATGCTAATCAAAACTGCAATGGGATAGCACTTCCTACCCACTAGGATGACTAGAATCAAAAAGACAGACCAGTGTTGGTCAGGATGTGGAGAAACAGGAACCCTCACACATTGCCAGCTGGAATGTAAAATGGAGCAGACACCTTGGGAAACAGTCTGTCAGTGCCTCAAAAAGTGAAACACAGAGTTACTATTTGACCCAAGAAAAATGAACACATACATCCACACAGAAACTGTGTATGCATTCTCATGCAACATTAGTCATAATAGCCAAGAAGTAAAAACAACCTGAATGTCCATCCACTAAGAATGGGTGAACAAAACGTGGTTTATTCATTCAATGGAATTATTTGGCCATAAAAAGGAATGAAGTTCTGATCCATGCCACAACATGGATGAACCTTGAAGACATCATGTTGAGTGAACTAAGCCAGACCCAAAAAGACAGATGGATGTTGTATGATCTTACATATATGAAATAATTAAGCATGTAAATTCATAAAGTCAGAAATTAGAATACAGATTTCCAGGAGCTGGGGTCAGGGTAGGGAATGAGGAGTTAATACTTAAGAGTTTCTGTTTGAGGAGATGGAAAATTTGGGTGATGGATGGTGGTGATGATAGCACAACACTATAAATGCAATTAATTCCACTGAATTATATAATTAAAAGTGGCTAAAATGGAAAATGCCATGGTGTACATGTTACCACAATAAAAACTAAAAGTGAAAAAAACCTATAGAACTTTACAACAGAAAGAGTGAACCCTAATATAAACCATGGACTATAGTGAACAGTATCATTATAATAATATTGGCTCATAGTTATAACAGATATACCACACTAATGTAAAATATTAATAAGGGGGAAAACTTAGTGTGTGTGTTGGGGGGTAATATAAGAACTCTGAATTTGCTGCATTTTTCTATAAATCTACAACTGCTCTAATGAAAAACTAAAAATTAAAAAATCTCCCTAAGATGCATTTTTTAAAAACTTTCTAATATAGTAACTGTGCCAGTTTGGATGTATTATGTCCCCCAAAACACCATGTTCTCTGATGCAATCTTGTAGGGGCAGATTGTTAGTGCTGATTGGGTTGGAATCTTTGGATTTGGGTTGTTTCCATGGAAATGTGACCCACCCAACTGTGGATAATAACTTTGATAGGACGATTTCCATGGAGGTGTGGCCCTGCCCATTCAGGGTAGGTCTTGATTAGTTAACTGGAGCCCTATAAAAGCTCACAAACAGAAGGAATTCAGAGCTGCAGCTGAGAGACATTTTCAAGACTGCTGATGAAAGGTGACATTTTGGAGAACACCATTCCGAAACGCAACCTGGGAGCAAGCAGACACCAGCCATGTGCGTTCCAAGCTAACAGAGGTTTTCTGGATGCCCAATGGCCAGCCTTCACTGAAGGTAACCTATTGTTCATGTCTTACCTTGAATACTTTATGTCCTTAAGACTGTAACTTCGTAACCAAATAAACCCCTGTTCCAGTTTGCTAATACAGCCAGAATGCAAAACACCAGAAATGAATTGGCTTTTATAAAAGGGGGTTTACTTGGTTACACAGTTACAGTCTTAAGGCCATAAAGTGTCCAAGGTAACACACTGACAATCAGATACCTTCACTGGAGTTTGGCCAATGGTGTCCAGAAAACCTCTGTTAGCTGGGAAGGCACATGGCTGGCGTCTGCTTGCTCCCAGGTTGCATTTCAAAATGGCGTTCTCCAAAATGTCTGCATCAGCTTCCAATGGAGTCTTCAAAATGTCTGTCTCAGCTACTGCAGTGAGCTCTGTATGTCTGAGGTTATATAAAGCTCTAGTAAACTAATCAAGGCCCACCCTGAATGAGCGTGGCCACACCTCCATGGAACTACTGAACCAATAGGTTCCAACCTAATCCACACTAATACGTCTGCCCCCACTAGACTGCATTAAATAATATGGCTTTTTCTGGGGGTCATAATATACAAACCAGCACAAACCCCTTTTGGAAAGCCAATCCATTTCAGTTGTTTTGCAAAATGACAGCATTAGCAAACTGGAACAGTAACATATATATAACTCAAAATATCCCATTTTAACCACATTTAAGTGCACAATTCAACAGTATTAACTGATGCACTGTTTACGCAGACAGGGAAGGGAGAAAGAAATAAGTGGCACCTACAGTCTTAGACAGTGTTGAGTGCTGGGGCAAGAGTTTTGAGCCTGAGGAAGGAAGTAAACACAGCTGCCCTGTCCTTGATTCCTTTCGAAGCATTTATTCAACATTTGCTTTTGTCTACCCACTGTTTAATAACTCTGGTAGGCTGAATCACATACCCCAACAAAAGACATGTTTTTAATCTTAATCCACGTTCCTGTGGGTGTGAATTTATTCACAAATTGGACCTTTTGAAGATGTTACTAGTTAAGGTATGACCGATGGAATCAGAGTGGGTCTTAATCCATATCAGTGAAGGCCTTAAAAAGAGAAGAAACTGGAAGGCAAGAGTTAGAGAAAGCCACGGGGAGGACCCAGAAGCAGGAAGTCAGTGGAAATCAGAAGAGCAGACACAAAGAGAGGCCTGTGACGGGAGGCAGAGGTGCAAACGAAGGAACCGCAAGGACTGCGGCAAGTAAGACTAGAACACTACAGACTCTTGGGAGAAAGGATGGCCTTGCCGATGTTTTCATATTGGACTTCTAGGTTTCCAAACCATTACCCAGTAATTGTTGTTTAAGACAACCTATTGTGTAGCATTGATCAGCAGCCTGGCAAACTAAGACAATAACAATATGGCTCTTTTTTAGTGTTTTGTTTTGTTTTGTTTTGTTTTAGCTTTCTCCTGAAACCCATGTGGAGGTGAGGAAATAACAGGCAAAATATCACATATACCCTAAATCCTCTCCAAGAAATCACCTTGTAGATTCCAGTACACCTCCCACATTTGGAAGTTGTGTGACCTGCAGCAAGTCAATTTGAGCCCATAGCATCATGCGTACAAGCCACTTCTCTGTGCCTCTGCCTCCACAGCTGTGAAACTGGGACAATAGTGCCCACCACCTAGGGCTGATGTGTGGATTAAATGATTTAATATGTAATTAATATGTATATAATACTTAAAGCAATGCCTGGCACAGAGTAAGCACTATGTAAAGTTATATAGCCATTATTATTATTATTATTAAAATGTGTAGTATGGCTGTGCAAATATTAACTATTTGTGCAATAATTCTCATTAAATGCCAACTTCCAGTGGTCCGCAAAGTCTCATGATGCAGGGGTCACTGTATTCAAGTACCAGCTTGCCCATACTTACACAAAGGTTCTGAGATACTTACAGGTAGTTTTTGGGTATGTTCTTGCTGTTATGTATTCGTGTCTTTCTTGAATGACATCACAATCCATTTTCTTCATCACTCTCCCATTGCGTGCATTTTAACTTCCTGACCCAAGAGACGGTGGGTGTGGGGAATAGGGAGAGGTGAGGAACTGGAACTGCCCAACTCTGAAGGAGGGGAGGTCCTCTCAGCAGACAGAACCTTATTTCCTGTCTCACCAAGGACAGAAACGTGGCGGGGAGAGGCCCCTATATATCCCAAATAGTGTAGCGAGGAAGAAACACTCATCGGGTCTCTCCGCTTCTCAATTCATTTAAAGAATATGTACCCCGCCCCTACAATGGCCGGACATTGCGCTGGACAAGAGAAGAAGTAGTGGGCAAGGTGGGAAGGCGGAAGGGGCGCCCGGCCGGTGTAGCCTCCACGCGCCAGCCGCCTTCGGGTGGGGAAGCGCCAGAGACCCCGCGGCGCACGCGACAAAGCGGGCAGGCGCGCCACGCCTCTCGGGGCCCCGCCCCTCTCGCCGCTCGCCCGCGCGCCGCGGACCCGGCGACTTCGGCGGCGGCGGCTGCGCGGGCCTCGGCTGCGCGGGCACGCGGGACTCCTGGGTGTCAATCACGCGCCGGCTGAGCTCGGCAAGGCGGGGAGCGGCGCGGCGGCGGCGATGGGACCCCGGCGAGAGATCTGCGGCTAGCTGGCTGCACTTGCTCCACGGGTCAGGGGATCGGAGGGGGCAGGTAAAGCCATGCGGAGCCCAAGGGGTGGCGGCTTTCTATGCTCGCTATGCCCTTTTCCACTTCTCCCTCTCCTCCCTTTCTCCTTGCTGTCTCCCCATGCACAAATATTCATCCTCTGTGTCTCTTTGCCTCTCTCTTTCATACACACACACACACACACACACACACACGCACGCACACATAACTCACCTTTATTAAACATGTAGGAACCTCTACCAAAACCATGCATTTCAAAATACGTGAAAACACAAATCAGGAGTAGTTAACTCTATGCTTTGGCGGTTCAGTGTTTGTGTTATGTAAGAATTTGGGGGGTGTAAAGCCAAAAACTTAGTTTCCTTCCCGTGAGACAAGAAAAGTTGTATATTAAGCAGGAGTAAAATATATGTATTTGCTGTTTGCAAAGGCTGATTTGATTTCTATTCCAGGCTGAATTTAACCCCCACTTGCCTTTCCCATTCGTTTGCCATGTCTGAAGCTGTTTGAGTGATTTAATATGATCTCAGGAGATACTTCTTTGTGGTGTTGGAAAGCAGTGTTGGGATGGTGGTCAGGCAAGGCTAGTGACCTCAGAGAAAAGAGCTGGAGTTTAAGAGCTCTTGTTTGCTTAATTGGTTCCTGGCTCAGGTTTTGTAGCAGAAATGTTATGGGAACCTTGGAATGTTCCTTGAGATCCTAAGCAGGCCAACCTATGGTGAAAGACATCTGGAGAAGGGAGATTTAATCATCCAGAGAGAGGAGAGACAGATAGGAAAAGGTAGTGAATGTAATGGCCTGTAGTTGGCTTGCTTTCCTGAGCCAGATCTCCCATTCTATATCCTAATATTCCTAATATCATTTGCCTCTTTCCCCAAATCTTCTCACATACCACTCACACAATCTTGATCAAGGAAGAGAATGTTGAGGAAGGTTTGCCTGTGTTCTATACAGACCGGTCCTGGAGAGTGTTGAAAACCGTTTGTCAGGCCTCGGCCAAGTCTTTGAGTTCCCCTGCAAATGTACGTGGATCTCCTCATCAGAAAGAATTCTTAATGACCTCTTGAAAAATATGGCCCCAGTTATTTATTTCATCTGGCTGAAGTAATGTCGGAAGCCAATAGCTCTATAGCTGGGAATGGCTTTTTAATTAAATCTTGCATGGGCACCTGCTTTTCTTAGGCATATGGAAAGTAAAATGATTATGATAGGAAGAAAATGAACATAGGGGGAAAAATATGATAAGATACAAGACACGATACTATGGAGTAAAATTAACCTGATGAGAAAAACATCCAAAAAGTCTTAGTAAGTCTAAAATGCATATAAACATATAAATACAGTGACTATAAAATTCATTTATTTTACAGTACCATGGAACAGACACCAGATAAATTAACTGTGGAGTAACTAGGAAGCCAAGTAATCTTTACATGTAGAATCTATAAAACACAAATGGACCTTTCTAGCTGATATTATTAACTACACAGAATATAATTGTATCAAAATAAGAATAGCATTTCTAAAGTGCATTATAGTTTACAAAGCTTTTCACTTATATTCTCTTAGCTATTCATAAACTATCATGGAAGCACATTTAAAAAATTTTAAATACATTTTTAAAAAAAGATTGCCTGCTCTTGAACAAGAAGTTCTTTGTCAATGTTTTTGTCGGCATTAAAATGATTCTTTTATAAGTTTTAAGAATGGTTTGTGAAATTACATTTTGATCTGGATCACATTATGCAGGGTTGTTTGATTTTTTTTCTTCAAGGATTGAAGAATGTGCCACTAAAAAGAAAAGTCAAGGAGTAAACAACAAGAAGAGGAAGAGGAGAACTTCAAAGGTAAGATGCAAACTTTATCATGGATATATTTATAAGTACTTTGTGGTCAATGTGTAGGTAAAGAAGAGATTAAAAAAGAAGATGGGTTCATGTTGGTTTTAGACTTTATGCACCTTACTAAAGAAAATATCTTGAAGGAGTAAAGTAATTGATAATAAGATAATTATACATCATTAACCTTCTTTTGAAAAAATCATAAAATTGGCTACATATCTACTGACTTAGTATTAAAAACTCTCATAATACAGAGTCCCAATCTCTACTACTGTGCCAGGAAAATAAAATATCTCTGAAGTAATCCATTGGTAGAAACACATTTTCAAGTGGCTTATATAATTCCAGAGTGCCTAATTTAAAAGTGAAAACTCCGTTAGCCAGCTTTTCATGCCTTCTTGCATCCACTATGAATCTGACTGAATCTGTTAAGTGAATTGACCTTTTGAATTTGCTGTTGTATAAATTGTCTAAATCCTCTCTGTGCCTATACCTTGTCTCTGGTAGAGAAGATCCTGTGAAAAAGTGGCTCTAATAGAAACTTCACTCTCCTTATCTCAGAATTATTTCATGGGAGAAAAAAGCAGTATGGAAAATTTAATGATGTATCCAAGAAAATAAACAGAACATGGCCTGTGTCTGGTCTCACAACTGACTCACACATGCAGCCATGGGAGAAAAACTCACCTTTTTGTGCCTCAATTTTCTGCCTCTCTTCTCTCAACAAGACCATGAAGACAAATAATATCACGTCTGTGATGCTCTTAAAGTTTCAAGAGGCAGAAAAACATTTCTTCTTTCATGGGTATGAAAATTTTTTAAGTAAAATAAAAATTAACTATATATATATATATATTAGGCTAAAATTTAAATTTACAACAAATTGATATTCTAGTATATTTGTACTCATAGCAATTACAATAATACATGTAGGGGGTTATTTGCATAATAAAGGAATTGTTCAAGGGATTCTCAGCCTGTCCACTCCCTCTCTTTGCAGATTCTTCTTTTATGGGGCCCATTTTTGCTGTAGATATTGCTTCATGAGTGTCTCCTTCTAACTCAAGGGCCTTTTAAGGGCAGATTGTGTCGCATTCACCTTTGTAACCCCATTATCTAACAGGTGCCCTACACATAGTTCATGCTTTAAAAACACTGAAAGAAGGAATGAGTGAAAAATGGGGCCACTTGGGCCATCACCAACCCATTTAGAACAGAGAATGGGCTGAAGTATGATTTTTCTCCTTTCACAGGTTTCTAGAATATGATAGTTTGTGCTGTGTTGCTAAGAATTGAGTATTTATTTACAGAAAGTAAGAACAAAGAATTTTTATTTGGCTCAGTGCTTACTTTTTAAAATACCAGAGGTGTCAATCAACCAAGTAGATTCCAAATAACTGTAATATTCTCTGTATTGGAAAAAAGAGTTATTGGCTTCCCTATGAGGCATGAAACTTGCTGTTGAGATTTTGTAGGCTCATAACCCTTACACTAATAGTTATATTTTTAAATCCGTGTTCTTCCAAGTGACCATTCTCCTCTACGAGTGAGTCCCAACTAGTTAAATGTTTGAGAAAATGTATGAAACCTTTGAGACCCCAGGAACTACTATTTTAGAAAGCATACATAATACTGAAGTAACTAGTTAAACGAGTAAACAATTTACAGTCATTTAATCTATTTAGTACCAAGTAAATCACCTTACCAGTTCCTTTGCACTCCTTTCAACTGAAGCTTCCTACAGAATAAAATATAGCAGAATTTGGAGCAATCTAACAGTTGTTCAAAGTGGGCTTGGGGGAAGGAGGGAAAACAGTAAACCCAGTTGTTTGACCAACAAAAAGTAATTGACTCATTCTGTAGATTCATGGCCAAAGATGACTGGAAAACTCCATCTGGAAGGAATTAGCTGTTATCTGGTCCTACCATCTTATATTAAAGGTGGTGGTATCATGGCAGAGAGGTTAAGGAACTTGCCTGAGATCTCATGACCAGTAAGTAGCAGATCAAGGGCTAGCGTTAGAGTCTGATGCTCTGCCTCTGTGGTCAGCACAGAACAGGTCCTGTTCTTGTGCTTTGTGCTCCCGGAGGAGAAAATAAGGCTCATTGGGATTCCTTTTCTAGAATGCAGCACTGAAGGTCCATTCTGACTTAGTGTAGAGTCTTCCATCACTTGATTCAAAAGCGTTTATTCTATGATACTTTCTGACTCTTTTATAATTTTACCCATGCTGTTTTTTAACAAAGTTGAACTAGTATCATCTTATAAGGCAGAAACATTTAACCTAGAATGCCAGAAACAAGCTGTGCAGGGTATGACTACAACATGTCACATTGTCCTGTTCTTTATCAATGCAGAGAAAGCATGATTCCATCATCTAAGAGAAATAGCTCTTTCTGTTGCTATGAAGAATTTTTTACTCCTATAATATCTATTTCTGTCCCTTTTTCATTTTAAAATCTCTGATGTTTTATAGAAATCCTGAAAATATATATGTAGATGAGTTGGTTCTGATTATGCAAGTATATGATTCAGTCCCTACTTCTGCTTGCTGTATTAATTAACTATCATCTTTCTTCTGCTCTCTGACTCATGGCACAACCTTTAGCAGATGATTTTTCTGTGCCTCAGTTTCCTTAATAACAAAGCAGAGTTAGTAATACGAATCCCATCTCTCCTTGACTGAAATTTCATTAGAATGTCTTTAAAGAAAATGTCTTTAAAATTATTCTGCTTATACATCACTTGTAATGGGCTCTTACTAATCATCTTCATTGTATTAGCATTGAACAGAAGGTACTGAAGAGATCCTCCTAGTATTTAAAATGTGAAAACTCGGTTAACATTCTTTTGAACTGTCAGACTTTGATGCTCTAATCATGCAAAGTACATTCTAAATTCTCGATAGTTTCATTAAATAATATTCTTCTGAAACGTTTAAAAGTTAAAAAAAAAAAATCATCCTTCTCCCTCCCCTGCTCACTCTGCCCAGGTGATTGCTTTAGATGATAGCAAAACCTGTAACAGGAAGAAGGAACGTGAACGTGGGTACTAAATGTGATACTGGCCAGCAGTTTAAAAGACAAGGCTGTTGGCCACCATCAGTATCACCTGGGTGCTGCTGGTTTGTAAGAACAGGGTCATCAATTCCTGAATTTGGCTGCATTTTCTAACCCATTTGTGGCCAAGGGCATGCTTTACAAGATGTCTTTATAGGTCCACTTTGTGGCCAAGGGACAAAGTAATGCTAATGTTCTTGCTTCATCTTTGATTTTAGCCCCATGGCTGTATCCAACCAAACTAAGTGCCTCACATGGAACTTGACAGAATTCTAGGTTAGTTTTTTCTCTTACAGGAAAACATTACTAGTTGCTTTCTCGCAAAATACTTGGGAACAAGTAAGCCTTCTGGCCTTCTGCACAGGCCCTGAGAGAACCTGAGACCGACTGTCTACACAAGGGAAACAATTTAGAGGATAATTGAGAAATCCAAACAAGTAGTCTGCACTTCCAGCTATACGCATATCTGCTTATATGGAGATCAGAAAACCAAAGAGCAAATAGAGGATGACTGGGAATTCCCTTACTCACCAAAATTACTGCCCCTCAGTAATTCCATGCTTTACTGTGAACTAATAGCCATGTCCATATAAATTCCAATCTCTAAGGGTATTGATTTGGTCAAGTTGAAATTTCCATCTTAAGAAGACAGAGCCCCAAGCAGCCTACCAAGGACATAGTTTCATTTGACCAATCTCTGAATTCTTATTGGTACTATGACTTTTTATAAAAAATAATAAAAGGCTGGCTCTACCCTCCCCATTACAATCTAGCATCCCACATGGATAGATGTATCGAGAAATAATGACTGAAATATATGGTGTCAGAATTAGTGAGGTGTAAATTATTGACTAGGCCATTTGTGATTAATAAAGCGTGAAGTGAAAGTTGCTCAGCAGCTTTTTAACAAAGCTTCTGTACAACTCGACAATTAGTTAAAATGTTAGAGGAAGTACATAAGATCAGAAAGCAAAATTTCTGACTGCTAAGAGTAACACTTTGTAGCTTCCACAAGGGAAAACTGTTAAGAATCTGAGAACACAGTCAAGGACAAATTCCATCTGCAGGATGTGAGAGCACCTGCATAATTCTTTAACATGTAAGTGTAAAGACTACTGGATATAAAACATTAAAGGTTTCTTGTCAAGGCAACGAAACTATCAGCTTCTTTGCTGCAATTTCTAATGTGCCTCGTGCTTCAAATTTTTTGCATAATTCAAGCAAGCTGTGCTGTTTGTGTCTTGTTCCATTTATGGAGAACCAATACTCACCATTGAGTGTTTGGGGTAATTTTGCATTAAACAAAAAAGAGCAGCCTGTAAGAAAGAGAGGGCTTTAAAGGTGCCTTTTTTATTAAGAAAAGAGGCTCACGTTCCTCAGCCTGGTTCTCACCTCTAATCTGCCTTTGATCCTGAAAACAGAGCCCAGAGGACTGAGCCGGTGGGTGCTGTCATTCCAGCTGGGAAGAATGAGTGCCTGCAGCAATGTCTGTGGGTCCAGGCAGGCACCACCTGCTGCCGAAGGCGGCCACCAGCGCTACGGTGTCCGGTCCTACCTACACAAGTTTTATGATGACTGCACCGCCTCGATCTGGGAGTATGAGGATGATTTCCAGATCCAGAGATCACCTAACAGGTGGAGCTTAGTATTCTGGAAGGTAAGTGAGGAATGTGTGTTTAACTCCAGAATGGGAAAATTATCAGATATAGTAAATACTGTAGCTAGAGAGAACCTAGAGGTTCTCTGTGTGCATCACTCCTGCTGATATTAAATGCATTTTTCTTCTCATAGTAAAGGAGAATATAAATCTTGGGCTGAAGAAAGTGTCTAAACAGTGCAATTGTTGATCAGCAGGTGAAACATAAATAGGTATAATTTCCATCATTAATTGTTATTATTGCTACTCTTCTTAATATGCCACTAAATTCAAGAAGTGTGAAGCCGTCCATAGACAAAATATTATATGCTTTCAGCCTCCCATTCAGAATCCATACGTATCATTTGACATGCTGCAATGATTATTAAAAAGAAATAATTGGGTATTTAGAGAGAGTTAATGTTGAGACATAGTACAGTGGTCGGAACCCAACTCTGCCTCTACCAGATGTGTGATTGTGAGAAAGTTAATCTTTTTGACCCTCAGCTTCCCCAACTGTAAAAAGAAGGGATCAGTCATTTAAATACAGTTAATGAGCACCCACTGTGTGCCTGGACATTTCCAAGTGTTGGAGATTAAAGTGGTAAGCAGGACAGAAAAAGGTTCTCCCCTCATGGACTTTACAGTCTACCATGGGGAACAAACTATAAACAAATAAACCACAAAATAGAGCATCAGGAAGTTGCAAGTGCTATGAAGACAAATAAATCAGGACAAGGGGAAAGATGATGAGGGAGGGCTGATATTTGGACATGCTGGTTGTAAGAAAGCCTCTTAGAGGAGATGACATTTGAGCAAATATCAGCATGGGCTGACAGAGCAGACCTTAAAATGATCAGGCTAAAGGTCATTCTAGGCTAGGAAAATAGCAAGTCTAAAAGCTCTGAAATGGGAACAAGTTTGGTGTGGTTGAAAAATACCAAGAAGGTTAGTGCAGTTGGAGTGAGGAGAGAGAGGGGCAAAGTGGCAGGTGGTGAACTCAGAAAGATGACAGGGTACGGAGAATGCAGAGCACAGTGAGAACTTTGGCTTTTACTCTGAGAAGCATGGATGGGAAGCCATCTGAGCATTTTATGCAGAGGAGTGACAAGATCCAACTAATATTTTAATAGGAACATTGTCCCGCTGTATGGAAAATAGCTTATAGAAGGACAAAGGTAGAAGCAGTTAGGAGGCTATGTCGATATCTGGACAACAAATGCTAGTGGCTCTGATAAGGGTGGTGTTAGTGGACGTGGTAAAGAGTTGCCAGATTTAGCATAAAGTTTGAAGACTGAGCTGTCAGGACATGCTAATAAATTGGGTATTGGGTATGAGAGAAAGAAGAGTTGAGGATGATTCCAAGGCTTGCAGCCTGAGCTACTTAGTTAATAGTGTTATAATTTACTGGGATGGGTAGAGAATACTGGCACAGGAGTGGGATTGGTGGGGAACTAAAAGTTTGGTTTTGGCCACATTACATTGGAGATGCCTATTAGAAATCAAGTGGAAATCTCTAGTAGCACTTTAAATACAGCAAGATGATGCTCATTGAGATTTATTGACATATAGAATGTATTTAAAGACACAAGACTAGATGAGATCACCTAGGAAGAGAGTATTGACATAGAAGAGAAGAAGACATTGGGACACGCCAACATTAAGAAATTGAAAAAACAGTAATTCAGTAAGAGATACTGAGAAGATGCAGCCTTAAACAATGCCACAGGTCCTTCCCTTCCAACTCAAATATTCTGTGCCGAGGAGGTAGCAATCATCTCCACCTTCCTCCCAAAAGATCCCAGAAACTTTAACATTGATATTGCCATGAATTTGCGATTTAAGGGCAAGAGAGTATAACAAGAGGCAATATAGCATAGTGATTGAGAGCATCACTCTCAGACTTTAGACTACATGGGTTCAAATGCCAGCTCTTCCACTTAATTAACCTGTAACCATGGACAAGTTAATTGACCTTAATAGGTCTCAGTTTATTTATTTATAAAATGGGGATACTTATAGTAACTTCCCACATAAAGTCATGAGAATTAGTTAAGATGATATTACAAAGGACTCAGAACAGTATTTTGTGCATAGTACACACTCAGTAAGTGTTAGAAGTATTAGAAGTGTTAGGTATTGTTACAAGATGCTTTATAGAACACTGAGTTCTGAAATGGAACTAAACCAGAAATCTAGTTAATAAATAAAGTGTTGGGGAACATAGTTGTTAACACGGATTACCCAAGACTTCATGTTAATTCAAAATCTAACTTGTATGGCATATTCTGTGTTAGAACTGGTCAAGTCAGCATCCTGCCCAGTAGAATTCTTATCTCTGATGCATCCTTATTGGCTTGGTATATATTTACCCACATAAGTAGGTGTTTGCCTCCCTATTTGTCAAAAATAAATAAATATTTGCCTGGCAGATATATTGTGCCAAGAGCCTAAATGCCACAGACATAACAGGATATTGTCAAGTGTTTATGTGGATCCAAAGCACTGGCAGTTGTGTAATCTGTAAAGCCATAAATCCATCAAATAATATGTGGCAAGGATTTAAAATAAAGTACTCATGGTCAATTACCAGCCCAGAATTCAGATTTCAATCTATCTGCCCTTCCATTTTATACAACAAGATCTAAAAGTATGTGTTCCTTGAAGTGTGGGACTTACTTCAGAGAAGGAAAAATACAGGACGCAAAAGTCCCTGCCCTTGTGGCAGCAAATTCCAAATCTGGGATTCATATCCTAATCGTAAAACACTGGACAGGGAATTCAGAAACCTATAGTCAACCTGAATAACCTAAAAGCTCAGCCTTGAGACCTCATCTCTATCAAGGGAATAAACCACCTCTACTTGGATTTCCTCACAGGGAGTATGAGAGAATTCATCCCACACGTTTATATAGTGCTTTGTAACAGTACAGATGAAAGCAGTATTATGTAGATATTTCTACTGTGGTTTTTACCATGGTTTTTCCCTTCATTTCACACTGTGCCTCTAGATGGTTCTACTTGCTGACTTCCTCTCCTCCCTTCTTCTGCTCTAGTGCTGCCAATGTAATGTTGGTCTCTCACTGGGGACAAGATAGCTACGCTCCCAGTGCCTAGTTAGGACTCCGCCCTTAACTGAAGCCAGCGCCCTTTGTAATGGGAACTATGGAAGGGTTTAATGAGAATGGAGATTGGAATCTGTCTTAGTTTCCCACCTGCTAAAACAGCTGCCATATAATGGGTTGGCTTAACAATAGGAATTTGTTGGCACATGGTTTTGAGGCTAGAAGAAGTTCAGAATTGAGGCATCAGCAAGGCAGTGCTTTCTCCCTGAAGACTGTGCCATTTTGAGGTGGCTGCCAGTGATTCTTAGGTTTCCTTGGCTTTTCCGTCACATGGTGATGTCCTCTCCCTTCTCTTCCGGGTTCCATTGACTTCTGGATTCTAGTTTCTCATGGCTTTCTTTCTATGACCTTCTCTGTAAGACCTCCACTAATAGGATTGACCTGTCGTTATTCAGTTGTGCACACCTTAACTAAAATAATGTCTTCAAAAAGTCCTATTTACAGAGGGTTCACACCCACAGGAATGGAAAAAGATTAAGGAAATGTTTTTTCTGCAGTATATAATTTAATCTACTACAGAGTCAAATAGACCTGAGTTGGAATCTTTCCTGTCACATGCTATTTACACAATTTCTACCTCACAGTGCTATGCTTCCTTTCTACAAACTTTTACATGTCCAC
>PVKY010004820.1:0-18535 GCA_004027775.1 Bradypus variegatus
AGAGAGAAGCTAAGACAGAAGCCCAGAGACATTTTGGAGAAAGCTACAGAAACCAGAAGCTAAACCCAGGAGATAAGGATGAGCAGCTACCACCCATGTGACAGAGGAACCCCAGATGTCATCAGCCTTTCTTCAGAGAAGGTATTGTCCTGTTGATGCCTCAATTGGGACATTTTCATGGCCCTAGAACTGTAATGTGAACTAATAAACCCCCATTGTAAAAGCCAATCCATTTCTGTTATATTACATTTTGGTGGCGCTGAGGTCACCAGGGTTCCTGTGATGATCCCTTCTGGACTTAACCAAACCTCCTGAGAGCATAAAGGCTGCCAAAGCCCCGCCTTACCATCATCACCTCCAAGCTGAGCTTCAGTGTCAGCCTCCCAAGCCTCAGTCCTTGCAAGGGCTGTGTGTGTAGCAACTATAACTTTTGGACAAAGACCCAAGACTGCTTGCTTATTCCTGGTGAACCAAGTTCTTATTTCATTGACTTCCTGTGGGTTTTGTTTTTTGTTTATTTGTTTGTTATGTTTTGGTGGGTTTTTTTTTCCTCCATCTCTCTTTCATTTGATCTTGCATTCTAAATCCATTTGCTTGATAAGTGACAAGTTGCTGCCCCTTTCCCCTTATTTCAGGAAGTTGGGGTAGCAGCTGTCGTAGCTGGTGCTACTGAATTCCATTTGAACACATTTCAGCAATTTACCCACTGTACGATCCTTCAAAGTGATGCTAGCTTCATCACTCTGACTGGCTGCACCTCTGAGTTTCAGAACAGGGGCAGGGAGAGGAGCTGGGGGTCATTTGCTCATCGATATTGATTGTAGCAGCCTCTGTCTACAAGCAGAGAGCACACCGTGACATATCGGTAACAGAGCAGGGTGCTGACATCTCCTTTCTTCCAGGGGTATCTTTTAATAGAACAAACTTATATCTGTTTTGTTTAGATGTAAAAGGTCCCAAAATTTCTTACCTGGGCTTACCCTGACTTAAGGAAATCCAGAAGAGAAATAAATCAGGGGAGGGGGACGTAACCACAGTCCAAAGGGTTCTTCACTGGGTTTACTAAACTAACCCCTGGTGCAGTTGGGAGTTAGTTTACAGAGCTGAAATGTGACTGAGGGAAAGGAGGACAGCCAGGGGCTGCCCAGACCTTCCAGCTAGAGCCAGAAGCCATCCTGACGAGCAGCTTCAGCTCACCCTGTCCTTTGAACACTGTAAACTTGCCTGGTGACTCCTCCTTCCATCATTTTCATAACTTGTCCATCCATCCATCCATCCATCCATCCATCCATTCATTCATTCATTCATTCATTCATTTCTGTGGCACCCAGTGTATCTGCCAAGCATCTGCTGGGTACTGGGGCTATGCAGGCAAATCACAGAGATATAGCCTTCAGCCCAGTGGGGGCACAGATCCAGGAGACCGAACACCAAATGTGCTCCCTGCTTTGGTAGGGGGCGAGGGAGGGGGTGGCATGTGCTTAGGAAGCATATGGTGGGGAGATCTCACCTGACTTGGGCAGGGGGAGGGCCCCCAAAAGGAAGTGTCACGTCTACTGAGACTTCAAAGATGAGAAGTTAGCCGGGTGAAGATGTGAGGAAAGAGGGGATGGTAGGAGCCAAGCCCAGAGGAGGCTGAAGCATAAGAGATTGAGGGGCACGTCAAGAGAAAAGACAGGCAAGGAGCTGGGGTGAGATCACTTGGAGGGGAGGGCAGGGGCTTGTGTGTCTCCTTAAGGATGTTGAGTTGTGTTTCCTTATTTAACACATGTAACACTACTCTAAGCATTTTAGAAATATTGACTCATCAAATCCTTATGACAACCATATTAGGTGGGTATTATTTTCATCATTCCCATTTTACAAATGGGGACACCGAGGCACAAAGGGATTTAGGGAACCTCTCCCAGATCACATATCTAGTGAGTAGTTATACTGGTTTGAATCTATTATGTCCCCCACAAAAGCCATGTTCCTTATTGCAGTCTTGTGGGGGCAGACTTATTAGTCCTGATTGGAGTGGAAACATTTGATTGAATGTTTCCATGGAGATGTGACCCACTCAACTGTGGGTTAGAACTCTGATTGAATTATTACCATGGAGATGTGGACCCCACCCATTCAGCATGAGTCTTGGTTAGTTAACTGGAGTACTTAAGAGAGCTCAGGGGCCACACAAACGCTGATACTTGGAGACACTTGGACATGCAGACAGAAGGATGTTTGAGATGCTAAACGAAGAGATGAAGCCCAGAGATGCTAAGAAAGGAACCCTGGACACTTAGAGAGAAATGCCCTGGGAGAAAGAAGCAAGGATGCACCGGAGCTGAGAGAGAGGAGCTAAGAGAGACAGAAGCCCAGAGACATTTTGGAGAAAGCCATTTTGAAACCGGAACCCAGGAGCAAAGGACCAGCGCATGCCAGCCATGTGCCGTCCCAGCTGACAGAGGTGTTCTGTCCGTGTAGTGAAGGTATCCTCATGTTGATGCCTTTATGGCCTTAGAACTGTAAATTTGTAACCTAACAAATCCCCTTTATAAAAGCCAATCCATTTCTGGCATTTTGCATAATGGTGGCTTTAGCAAACCAGAACAGTAGTGGAGCCAGGATCCAAACCCAGGTCACCTTGCTCCCAAGTCTGTGCTTTTAGCCAATATGCTGAGCTGCCATGGATATCAGCAGGAAAGTAACTCCATGGGTCAGACTTGCACTTTTTACAAGACACCCCCTTGCTAAACAATTGAGGAGGACAATGTAGCCAGTCTCCACAGCATGGCCTGCACTTGTTAAGCTATCCATGTGCTTCATGGCTGGACTGGTTATGGCAGAAAGAGATGAAGAGACAGAAGAGATTCCACCTCCAAGGCTCCACTGCCTGGACTTGAAGACTTCCTCTGGACCAGATGCCTAGCTCTCCTCAGGGGTCTGCATTCCAGAATTTCATCTGGACCCACCTTCTGAGGAGGTCAGCCCTGTCCAAACCCAACTCCAGCACAAGGAGGAAGAACTTGGTCTTCCTCTCCTTTCCAGAGGCCTTGGCACCATGTCAGCAGGTAGGATGGAGATGTGGGCTACCTGTCACTCACCTCTGTAGCTCCCCTCTTCCAACAGTGAACTCTTGTTCTCTTGTAGCCTTCTGATGCATGAAATCTGCCCTCGCTCCGGCCCACTCTCCTACCTCTCTTCTCTCAACTCCCATAGCACTTACTGTGAGAACCACACAATCGGCTCCTCTGTGCATTGTTCTCTAATTGCTTTGTGTTTGTTCATTCATTCTATGCTCCTGCACTGTCCGGAAATGAGTCATAATTAGGAGATGGTGGAAGGTTCAGTGCTTTGGGTACCAAAACTTTAAAAAGAAAACCTAACACCCTAGACATTTTTTAAAATAATGTAGTAGCTATATCTCTGTCTTCTTAAACAACAATAAAAAATATGGGAACATAATAATAATAATAAGTCTCATTGCTGTGTTCCTAAGCCCTTCCTGAAACACGTGAGCTGTTTGCCCCTCTACTAAATGACCGCAGTCTCTGAGGCTTTCTCACTTGCTTCTTGCAGGCTTGCTGTCTCCATCCTGTTCACAGGATGCCTTGCATAGACTTTAGACGTAGACTGGATTCTAGGTCAGCCCCTGAGCACCAGCCTGGCAGGCCAAGCCCCAGCTCTTTCTCTACGCAGACTCATCTGGCAAGGAGGTGGGATGGATTTCAGCATGGCTTCCTGGAGGAACTCCACTCCTACCTTCAGAATAGCCACTTCAGACTGCTGTGGGCTTGAAACCAGAAACCTGATCTCCAGGGTATGTGACCCTCCTCTGTGCTCTCCATCAAGGTCCCTGTAGGCACAGAACACGTCTTTGAAACCCCGGCTTCTCAGACAGTGTCTGGAACATGGTAGAACCTTAAACATTTGTTGAACGAATTAATAGGACATTGAGTCTGAATTAGGGGTTGCGGGGTGCTCCTTTAACTTCATGTAACTTCGTGACATTCTTCTGCCTGCTCTGGGACCTTATGTTCTAACTTTGACATTCTTAGTGCGGTCTTCAGAGCAGATACTGTGCGGTATTTATGGAATATCTGTTGAACACATAACTCTGCTTTACATACATCATTTTTGTGTTTACTACTATTTTGGTTATTTTGCGAATGGTAGGGCACAGAGTAAGTACTCAATAAAAATACCTGCTGTTATTGGAGAAGTCCTGGATTCACTTTCAGAACCAACTTTCACTGAATGCCTCCTATGACCAGTCATAGTAACCAGGGACACAGAGATGAGCAAGACAAAACCGTGCCCACTGGAAGGTCACAGCCTAACTGGGAAGGTGGGGAAGGAGGGGAGAGAGCCATGTAAGCAATGGAAGGGAACAGACAAGGGACGAGGGGGCTCCACTCTCCCTGCGGATGCCTTGAGCATAAAAACCTAGACTTCCACATGAAAATAAAATTAGCAGCTGACTTGCTAGAAACATCTACATAGCCACCCCCAGCCTCCGATCGCTAAACATCGTTCCCAGGCTGGCAAACACTGAAGCTTATATCTTCCCTTGCAGGTAGCAGAGGTCTTGTTTATTGTAGTCGAAGAAGATTGAAATCAGAGAGACCTGTGTTTTTGAATCTCAACTCGAGAGCTTACCAATTTGGACAGATAATTTAGCTTTGCTGTGCTTCAGTTTATTTACCTGTGAACTGGGGATTATAATGCCTAATTTCACAGAGGGACACAGGAGTAAAAACAAAGCCCTTATCCTCAAGAAACTCATGGTCTGGTAGGGGAAAGAGGAAAGATTGCTGTATCATGTATGTATATTTAATGCTGTGAAGAGATATGCTTATCATTTGTTGAATGAAAAAAAAAGTTGCTGAGAGGGGTACCAGCTCCCCGCTGCCCCATACACAGCAGGGTGGCATTGGGCAGGGGGAACGTGGAGCAGGGTCTGAGGATCACGGCAGTGTACCTTGTGGGGAGAATCTGGAGGAGGAAGAAGAGGGGGAGCCTGCCAGGACAGGCTAAGAAAAACAGGAAAAAAATTAAAAATCTCATCATAGGAGATATCCACCAGGAAAACGAAGCAATGGAGCAGCTCATGTAGAATGATGGAGAGGAAGCCCGCCATTTGGGAGGAGGCGAAAGCCAATAACTTGCAGGAAAATAGATGGGGCCAGGTTCCCCAACTTGCCCCTAATTTTCAATGGGCCAAACCCAATAAGCAGGACAATAAAGGGGATAAATGGGGTGAGTGGAGATGGAGATGACATGGGCACATTCATGGAGGAAATGAGAGAAATCAGCTTAGGGAGCTGCAATTGAGGAACAGTCTGCATATGTTTATTGGGGAGCTCTCCAATCACAATGACCGTCAGGAGGAATTTTGCCTTACGCCTTGACTCCTGCCATTTTCCGTGAGATGACCTCTGGGATTTCCACTGGCTTTTTCTTTTTCTTTGCATTTTCCTGG
This sequence comes from Bradypus variegatus, assembly GCA_004027775.1. Taxonomy (NCBI): domain Eukaryota; kingdom Metazoa; phylum Chordata; class Mammalia; order Pilosa; family Bradypodidae; genus Bradypus; species Bradypus variegatus. The sequence goes on from PVKY010004820.1 coordinate 5,465, forward strand.
TATATTTTTGCCGATCTGTTCACTGTGGACCTTACGTTATCTCCTTGACTCAGTGAGTCTTGTGTTACTGGCTTCTCACTGGAGATTCCCTCTGCACCCAGTCTAAGTTTCTGTCAAAAGTAGATTTTCATCCATTTGCATGGAAAGGTGTAAAGTTAATAAAGCAATTTTAAAAAGGAAAAAAAAAACAAGGTACTGAACAACATGAATAATATATTCTCAGGTGTATAAAAGTGCATGCGTATAGCTATGTATGTTTAAAGGAAAAGAGATAGCTCTAGGAGGGGACCAAAATGCTAACAGTGGTTACCTCTCAGAGGTACCTCTCAACTAATTTGTACTCTCCCTTGTCCATGATCATCATCAACACTGTCATCCTTACAAAAGCAAACAAATACATATTTCTTTAAAAAAAAAAAAAACAAACCTAACAACTCTACAGCCTGGCCTATAGGAAATGCTGGATAAAAATCAGAATGCTAGAGTCCTTCCCCGAGAGGCAATCTGATTGAAAGCCGATTACAATCCCACAGTTCCACTATTAAAGTTATATTCATCCAATTTAAGAGCTCTGTTTCCTTTTAAAATGCAAAAAATGGCAGAAGAAATGTTGCTTGAAGAATTACCAGGTTTTTACACAATGGAATAAATCTGTTAGATTTTTTTTCTCTGGGAGCACACAGTGTGGCGGGCAGGAAGAGATTGAAAATGAAGTGTGGCGTACAACAAGGGGGGCTGAGGTGATGGCAGGATGCAAGCAACTTCGGGCACCAAGAGGGGAGCCTGCAGATGGCAGGAACACACCCGGCCTGCTGCACGGCCTGACGGAAAGCTGAAGTCTACAGGCTTGATCCTGGCCCTGAGACAGGGAATGTGTAGGAATATTTTTCCTCTGGCCAGGCTCTATTAATTTTCCCCACCTGTACCTGTCTCCATGTGACTCTCCATTTAGCTCCTCAAGGCAAGGTGGGGAGGGGGTTGGAACTGTTAAACTACTCATTACACAGAAGTGTTGCGGGGAATTAGGCATGAATTGGGGGTGAAAAATCTCCCTCGACTGTTTGTCAGTACTACCTGCCATATGGCAGGAAAAGAGGTCCCTCTCTGATGATGCACTGCTCCCAGCAAATAGACAATTTCAGAGAGGAAACTCAACCAAGAGGACTCTGCACACTGAATGCAGCCATTCTGCAGGCCATTAACTCCACTAATTACAGCAGTGATTCAAGAGATAAGCTTCCACTAATGTTTCCTAAGTCTCCTTGAGGCTGGCAGGACACCATCTCCCTCCCCTTGAACCCAGTCCCTAAGCAGAGGGAAAGAAGGAAAGAAGTGAATGTTAACTAATACTTCCTCTATGCCCAGCATTTTCCTATGTGATACCTCATTTAATCTCCACCATAATGCTCTGAGGTCGGGATAATTAAGACAAGTTAGGAAACTGAGGTTCAGAGACGATCATCAAGTATCCAAGATCAAAATGGCTTCAAATGCAGCGTGCTCCCTCCTGCCCCAGCAGCTTCTTCTCACCAGGTAGTTTGGAAAAAATAACAAGAACATCAAATAAATAAGGTAATAGCTCCTTAGTACTTCCTTTGTTAGCTGTCTGTTCCCTAGAGTCCTTCCTAGCATGTTGGATGCGGGTGTTTCTCACATTTCACGTTTGCTAGAATGAAACTCCTAGAAGCCAGAAGCCAGTCTGATCCTTCCTAGAAACTCCCTCACACAGCATCTAGCAAAGATCTGGGGAGACTGGATGGGGCAGCCATGGCATACTGGCTACAAGAAAACGCTTTGGCACCTACGCCACCTGGGTCCAAATTGAGGCTCTGCCATTTATTGTCTGTGTGAGCCTGAGCATAATACTTAACTGTGCCTCAGTTTCCTTGTCTGTGAAATGGACCTATTGATCACAATAGAATTTACTTCTCGGGACTGTTAAGCAGATTAAATGAGCTAATACTTGCAAAAGACTTAAAACAGTGCTTGACACAGGTAATGACTCAATAAATGTCGGCTTTTTAATGTGTCCATGGGCATGAAGCTTCCAGAGCCTTATTTTTCTCTGACCTGAGTTCCTTCAGGTACAGAGAACTTTAGATACATACACGTATCTTTCTGGATTTTCATGAAATACTGTACTTTACAATTTCGTAGGGAGTCATAGTTTTGAAGCAGTTTTTCACCTACATTTCCAGATGATCCTAACAATTCAAAGTAGGTGCTGAAAATAAATATTTGCTGATGGAATGAAAGAAATTTTATAGATGAGACTGAAGGACAGAAAGCAGCAGAAACTCGCCTAAGGTCATCCAAGGAGATGGCAGCAGCCCAGGATTTCTGACAAAGAATTTAACATGCTTGCCCCTTCCGGGTAGCCCAGCTCTTCTTACCACGGAGGTCCAAGACCCCTCAAGTGCCCACCCCACCCCCCAACCTCCATTAGTTGTCCCTCGTCTGGGCTGTCTCTAATTTCAGTAGACTTGAAATGCACTGGTCATACAGAAAGCATTTTATCTGACCTTCCACATGCAAATTCTTTCCATTGGGATTTCTTGGTGTCCGGCTCCACCCCAGCCCACAGGACCATAAATGCTCCTGCGTCTGCAGCTCAGCCCCAGGGATTCCAGAAATAACAGCAGGGCCCTGGGTTGGAACACTGGAGCACAGTAAGGCACTTCTGCATTAGGACCCAGGCCCCTTCCAAACCAGGCCTCTCCTGTCTGTCAAAATACAAAGCAACCTTTAGAAGTCAGGACTGGGAGACACAGCTGAGGGAGTTTAAATTTCTGGAAAGCCCGCACCTTCCTTCTCCTTCCATCTGTCTGCACTCCCAGATCTTCCACTCTAGAAATTCTCCAGATTTGCTCCAGGCTCCACTTCAAATTTTAAATTCTTTCTCGGCTATGGCATTGCCTGGCTTTCAACAATCCATTCTCTCTTGGACATTTGGAATTGAAATCATGGCATCGTGAGCCCAGATGGAAATTTCCCCTCCCAAGATAGCACAAAGCCCACTTCCCATATCCATATGACAGCCACCTTACTTGGAGTTGGGGCACTGGTGAAATGTCAGGAGAGAGGCCAATGGCTGGCAGAGAATAACCTAGCTTAAAGGGAAAGGCAAATGGTAGAGACCATCCTGAATAAAAGGCATCTGGGGCAATCTTTCTCACTCCAGAAGGATCTTCAACATGAGGGAAAAAAAATCAGAAACCATCATCTAAGAAGAGAATTTTGGCTTTTCAAGTGACATCTGCAAAATAACGCCAGAAAATAAAATATGTGTACACTTATATAAGACAATGATGTGAAAACTGATGTATTTAGAAGCATAATCTGGAAAGGCTGGAAGGAAATTAAAAAAGTTGCTTTGAGGGAGGGGGCAAGTTATGGGTGTTTTTCTCCAAATTGTCTTTAATGTTATTGCCCTTTTATGTTATTATTTTTTTTAAATCATAATACCTAGCATTGCCAGAAAGATCCGGACCTACCATTTGACAAGAGAATTTTAGGCTTTAAGTGCCCGTCTGAAAACTTGAATTTATCATGTAAAAGCCACACTTAGGCCACTTTCTCCATGAACGAATTCGTCTTTAATGGGGGTGGAATTATTTCTAGTTCGCAGCCCTAATCGCAGCGTCCTTAAAAGCTGGGTTTGATATATTGATCTCCAAACCTTTGTCACGAATCGATGGGTGGAGGAAAGAAAGGCGCGAGTGCAACAGAACAGGCCGAGCCTCAGTAGGGGCCGACCAGCGCCGCGGGTTGCAGCAGCCGGCAGGACGCCGTCACCATCGGCAGCGGCGGCCGCAGAACGCGACGCGGCCGCGGCGGGAGAGGTCCCGCGAACCGCTCGGTTCCGTGCCGCACCCACGAGGGCCGGGGCCGGCGGGGAGGATGAGGGGAGTTGGTAACAGCATCACCATGGCAACAGTGACGTCCTTTTACCCTGGACCTAATTGGAGGAAACCCCGTGGCCGAAGCCGCAGCCTACCGGCCAACCGAACTTCCCCAAGCCAACCCACCCTCCTCGCCTCCGCTCCCTCCTCCCGGGCGGCCCCGCCCTCGCCCCTTCCGCGCGCTCCGGCCTTATTGGTCAGAGTCGGGGCGGCAGGCGGAACTCTAGGGGGTAGCTCGGCGCGCCATTGGGCGGTCGTAACGAGGGCGGGCCCTCCCCTCGGCTCTGGGGGTAGGCTGAGACGGGAGGGTCCGTCACTCGAGCCCAGAGCGGATCCGAGTGGTGGGAGTCGCGTCGCGGCCGCGGAGACCAGGAAAGGTGAGTGTCGGGGTCGCTTCCCCCGCCCCTCCGGCGGCCTCTCCGGGGCCTGAGGAAAGGGGGCGGTGGCGGGGACGGCCGCGGCCCCGCTCTCGACGCTCCTCTCCTTAGGGGCGGCTCCCGGCGGGGGAAGGTGCGGGCTAACGGCCGCTTCCATCTTGGGCTTCCCGGCTGGGCGGCGGTGGCGGGAGTGGCCTTTCCGGCCGGCCTCCACGCCCGCGGCCTCGCCCCCTCATCCTCCCCACCCCGGTGACCGGTCGGCGGGAGGGAAATTCAAGTCGGCGGCTTCGGCCGAGACAAAAGGCGGGCGGCCTGGGGCGGCGGGGACCGGGCGCCGCGCTGGGCGGGGTGCGGGGCGCATTGTCTGATAGCGCGCTCGCCCGCCTCCCCCTCCTTTCTGTTCTTCCCTCCCCTCTCGCCGCCCCTGGCACAGGCTGCCGAGGAGGCCTCTTCCTGATCCGGGTCGCTGCTCGCCGCTCTCCGTGCCTCGCGCGCTCGCTGCTCCGGGCCCCTCGCCCACCATGGAGAAGACGGAGCTGATCCAGAAGGCGAAGCTGGCCGAGCAGGCCGAGCGCTACGACGACATGGCCACCTGCATGAAGGCCGTGACGGAGCAGGGCGCCGAGCTGTCCAACGAGGAGCGCAACCTGCTCTCCGTGGCCTACAAGAACGTGGTCGGGGGCCGCAGGTCCGCCTGGAGGGTCATCTCGAGCATCGAGCAGAAGACCGACACCTCCGACAAGAAGTTGCAGCTGATTAAGGACTATCGGGAGAAAGTGGAGTCGGAGCTGAGATCCATCTGCACCACGGTCCTGGTGAGTCTGGACTTTTTGCTCTGGGGGGTGGGAGAACGGGGTGTCTGGGGGCGCCCCAGCCAGTTTGGGGAGTGCCTGTCGGTGAGAATTTTCGTGGGAAGGGCTCAGAAATGTGGGCGAGGGCTGGCCTCGTTTGTTTGCCTACGAAGAGGTTTTGAGGTTAGCCTGGGTTTCTGGAATATAGGTTATTTCTGTTTCTGAGACTTAAGAAGCTGGGTTTCCAGGGATAAGTCTTTTCCCAGATACGTGGTCCCTGCCGCACAACATAACTTTTAAACATCCACGGAGATTTGTACAAGATTGAAAAGAGTTTTTTAAGCTGGGGAACTGCTTACCCAGAGACCTGTGGCCCTTCCCAATATATTTACTCATTCACAGGCTTCAGACAGTTGAAAGCAGGTGCAGGCAGCTTTTGGACATGACGAGGTAGTAGCAGGTTTTCCTCCAAACTTTGCCATAGAAATTTACTTTGAAAATCTGAATAGATACTTCGTTTTTCAAATAAGACGATCTGTTGAACTTTTTTCTGTTAAAAATGGGAGGGAGGGATAGTTTAGTAAATGAAAAGACACGTAAATCTAAAGAACAAAGTGCTGTCCCGGTACATTTTAATATTAACTAAGGTTTTGCTGCATAATTATAGTTAAAACAGTAATACATTGAAATGAATTCATTTCTGGCTTCAAGCAGGCAGGGAAAGCTTTCCAGGTTTTAAACTGTTCAGTCCTAGGGAGGGTGAATATTGGGTGGAGTAGGTTAGGTGGCTGCTGTGATTCACACTAATTAGTGATAACATTTTTAGCTTTGTCATTTAGGGACAGAATCATATTCTTTGGAACCGTAAGGCATGTTATTAAAACCTAAATACCAGCATTATATCCTGCAGTATTTTCAAGTGTTTTAATGATATAATGAGTTGTTTCATTGAACAAATGAAATATATGATTTACCTTTTTTTAAGTGCCACCCCAAGGGGCCTACTGATGCTTTGAGTCCATGTTGTATATTGGGTGGGCTTTGAAAGACATGCATGCTAGATTGATAATTTTTCACGGGAGAATAAAGGGGAAAATTGCCTCTTTAGTTTCCCAGAGGCTTTCTCTTTCTTCATACTGGTGGGGCAGGGAGTATGTTTTCCTTTTTGATTGAAAAAGTTTGTTAATATCCCTGTTTTTCTAGTACAAATAACAAGTAATCTGAACAAAATCATGGCTGATGGAGACAGTGGGTAGAGCAGTACAGAGAAGGTGTATTAAGGTGGAGAACACTGTATTTACGTTATTTCCTTTGTGAGGGTGAAAGTTTATATTATATTCACCTATGTGTTCTTAGCTTCTAGTTCCCTGTTTGACATAGAGATGTAAAAGCTTTTTCAACTGAATTGACTTGTATCTAAGAAACTTGGCAACTTGAAAGTGATAGTAGACTTCAATGGCATATGGAAATGGTTATTGACAATATTGACTGTTATCAAGGGAGGACTCATAAGAACTCCATATGCTAACGACAGTGTATTCTATGTATGTATTTGGGGGGCTCTCAAGCCTAAAAATGTTCTCTTTCTACTCAGTTACTTTGCAATTTTTTAGTTACCCTACAGCAATTCAGAATTGCCGCAAGATTTTGCCTATTCTCTAACCTGTTAACTCTGAGCCACAGGAATATTTCTTTTTTTTTTTTTATGGCTCTTATAAATTTTATTTTTTATGGCAACATAAGTGGGGGAGAGGTTTGCTAACCTTTTGACAGGTGAAGGATATTGCTTAGTTGATACGAGGCTTGAAAGAGAGTCAAAGCCTTTCATAGGAGAGAACCCCTGAAATTAGGGCAATTTTTCTATACCAAGAGAATGTAGAAAAGTTTAGGTTTATTCATTAGAGCATAAATAAAATATTGTATTAATATAATGACTTGAAAAACTGTGACTTGAAAGCAAACCTATAAAGAAGATTCTGGGAAAGCATATATTCACATTGGCAACTGAGAGCTCACTGTGCAAGGCAATGTACTAGGCAGTATGGAGAACAAAGCTGAGAACCATAGGTTTTGCCTTCTAACAGTTTGTAATATAGAGTACATTTGAAAAATACACGCATATAGATAATACAATACAGTTTATAAGATAATTGTGAACAAAGTGCTGTGTAGTTAGAAAAAGAAAAAACCTCAAAAAGAGTTAGTGGCTTTTGAGATGAACATTGAGGGAGGAGAATCTGGGGGGGTCTATTCCAAGTGGAAGGAATATACAGTAAGGGTTTATTCAGAGAAGAAGAGGACAGTACAGGGCTTATTCTGGGAAGAATGTTTCAATGTGGCAAGAGCAGGGTTCATATAGAGGAATTGGGGGTGGGGGAGCCTGGAAAGGAAGGTAGGAACTATAATTTATAAGAGAATGTCAAAGTGAGGGGGGTTTCCTTATTTGCTTGACAGTGGGGAGACATGGAATATTTCTGATTTGTGTTCAAGTTAGCAGCTTCTAGAATTCATGGTTTGAGTGATGATTACTAGTCTGTAATCTGAACTGATTGACAAAGTGGTAGGCTAGTGAACAGGAGTCTGATAATTCATGTATTAATAATTTAATAAGGCTATCAAAACAATGAGGAAAGAAGAGTGAAATCTTAAAAAGTTTCTGAACGTGAGATTTTCTTTTTCTTGGTGATCAGGAAAGAGAATTTGGTGTGGAGGAAGCCGATGAGAATGATCCAGTGTTACAAGACCAATAAAAGAGTGACAATGTAGGAGAGCCACTATTTTGATCCAGAATAGCAAAGATTTTCAGCCTCTTGTTTCCTTTGCAATTGAGTATGTTAAGGGTGGATTTATTTGCAGGATTTTTTTCAGAATGAATATGGTGGACAATCCTCAATCCCTTTGATAATCACAGTAATGAGAGAGGTTTCCAAAGAGTGGAGACTGAAAAAATATTGAAATCCAAATGAGAACTCTAATAAGCAAAGGAGATAAGAGGATCAAAATGGGCAAGACCAAAGTCTTTATAGAAATCAGAGAGAAGTAAGAGGAAATTTTGTCAAGCTATCGTCTGTCTTTGGTGTTATTTGTAAAGCAAGAGGATTGGGCTACATTTCTAGGTGTCTTCCAATTCTGTTATTTTGGGGCTATAAAGTTACATAGGTCCTAGCCATTCCACCTCTGCTCTGACTTCCTTCCATTTCTAAAATTAGTAATGTTTAAAATCCATGTTGGAAGAACATGTCAATGGTATATGAAATGCTGAAAAGTCTGGTGATTTGTGATATATGGCTTGGGGAAGAGGCAATGCCATAGGTCATTGGCAATCTTAGTAAGATGTGTTGGAGAGAACAAAATTTAAATGAAAAAGGTTAATGAATAAGCTGTGTGACAGCTATTTACACATAAATTGTGTAAGATGTTAAGGATTTAATAAGAACTTGGGTGGGAGTAAGGGCCATCAGAGGGATCCATGCACAAAGTCCACCTGGGACTTGGGAGCCAAAGCCATCATTTACATTTTGCATATACAGAGCTTTGCAATAGTACGTAATTACTTGGCTTCTCAAAGTCAGTGACATTGCAATGAGAATGAAATAGAGTATTTATACGAGATAGCCTTTATCACAGACACCACCATATTATCCTCACTTGTGTTGATAGGCTTTTAATAGATGGATTTCAGTAGGTTGTGTCTGCGTAACAAATAAACACTTCCAGTAACTAAGGTCTCTGTTATGATTTTTTAAATAAAAATCACTTAAAATAGCATGTAAAGAATCTCTAAAAGTTGCCTGTGAAAGCGCTTGTAGCCTTAATTCAGTAATATGCTTGCATTTAGTTAGGTGTTCTAAGTTAAATTAATCTCTTACTGAAAATGTGTCTCTTATGCTGATTATTATTTTGAAGTAAGACTAATATGTTATTCTTGATAGCTAATAAATCTTAATGTGATTTTATTGTCGTCACGCGAAAAGTATGGGCTCTGGAATCAGACCGTTTTTGGATCATTGCTCCATTAACTTCTAATTTGATGACCATGTTTGTGTAGCTTACCATGTACCTGTTGATATTTATGTTAGTAGAAATTAAAATTGAGAAATTTTTATAGTATTGTAAGTCATTTGGAATAATAAGCTCATTGGAAGTTAACATAAATAACATTTTTCTTAAAATAAAAAAAAAAACTTTTCCTAAACAACAAAATTGAGTGAGAACAGTGGCATTGTTTTACATTCAGTCTGTTGTAATACCATTTCTCTAATAGATTCTGGAAAACTCCATCCGTGAGAGAATGAGAGTGAAAAAAGCAAATAGTGTCTTAGTATTATGAAAATAGCTTGGACTTTGTGGGCCCAGTGTAAGGAGCCCCAGATGTCGCCAGCTCACACTTTAAAATTGTTGCTCTGGTTAGAAGGGTTCTGCCTTGGAAATCTTGCTAACCATCACTGTGATGGGTAATTAAGCAGTTTATTTTCTTAGTAGTCATTATGTGGTGGTAGTTAAATTTGTAAAACCTTCCTCTCCCTTCTCAATTCTCTGTCAACCCCTCCCCCCCACAAAAGTATTCTATGATTATGGGTTTGGAGATGAGAAAATTTCTAGACTTGAGAAAAGTTGAATTTAGAGATTAGGTATTAAGAATCCCTATTAATTCTTGAAAAACTAACTAAAAATTAGTATGTTGAGATAGTTCACTTCCTTTTATTGAGAATGGTAATGCTAGATTAATATGATCTCTCTCTTTCCTCCCCCCTGCCCAATATCCAATTCAAGCTAGAGTGGCATGATTGATATATGTAGACATGATCTTTTGGAGCTGGTTGCATTCAGGTTTGAAAAATACACAGCTTTTGGATACCAGCAAGTCAAATGAGCCAGCATTGGTCAAAAGATTTATGAGTGAAACTTGTCCTTCCTACTGATCTTGACCATTCGTTTACATTTTTCTAAGATGAGCAGTGTTCTGTGATCTCGTCATCTGGCTCTTTTGCTTTAGTTGGATTTGTTGTAGCATGGTACTATATATCCTGTAAGATATCCTCAGTTTGCAGACTTTGACTTTGAACATCCTCTTTCCTGAATTTTTGTTGCAGGCTTTACTTAGAAAAATGGAGAAATGATGGGACAAGTGGTGAGACCATGGCTTTAAGGAATTCTGTAAATTTACTGTAAATGCTTTTTAAAGGTAGTCTTAGGTTGTTGTTTGTAGATGTAGAATGATTGTGGGAAATAAGTGGAAAAGTCTGGAAAATGCTTTAAAAGAATAAACCATAGTGATCTTCAGATTAGACTTTTTATTTCCCAAATCTTACTGATGTTACTTATCTAGAACATTTTCACTTGTTTTGGTCATTTTACCAAACCAGACATTATTTGAATACAAAATACTACTACTGGTAGTCCCCTGGAAAATTTTCTTCCCTTTCCTTTCCCACACTTGCTATATTGCTCCTTTGGCTGCTTGAGGTAGAAGCAAACTTGAGAGTTACCTTTCTAATAGAGAAAAGGTCAAGAAAGAGAGCAGCAAACAACTGCAATAGGATAGGGGGTGGGTAGAGGAAGCTTGCATTGGTCAAGCTTAATGGCTAAGTTTAAGATTAAACAAAATATTTAAATTGCAGTATTTATTTGTTGGGCAAATTGATTTTATTATTCATATAAATGTAGTGCTTAACTAAGAAAAGGAAGTTATTAGAATTGAATCCCTGCCTCAAATTACCCCCAGTTAGTGGAGTCAAATATGTAAATAAATAATTGTAATAAAATGTGGTATTTCAGTAGAGGTGTAATAGAGTCCTAGGATCAGTGAACAGCATCTAGAGACAGAGAGGAGTGAAAAACTTGACTGGAGAAGAAGGGGCATTCCAAACTGTAAATGGGGAATTTCTAGGGCCAGATATGCAGCCCAAAGCGAGGCATGCGCAGAAAGGACCAGGGAGACCTCGGTGCTTTGGTCTGGCAGTGTTTTCTAAACTCATTGTATAGGTTGGCCCTGAAGGAGAGCACTTGTACAGGTCAGTCTGCAAAGACTGGGAAACGTGTTCTCTTTCTTCCCTTTTATTTTCAGTGTTTTTGTTATTCTAACTTTCAAGGAAAGCTCTGTCATAACACTAGCTTGAATTGGATACAAACTTAAGGAACAGATGCCTCTTAGTTTAAATTCCAGTGATGACATATTAAAATATCAAAATGTCCAGGTTTCAACAAAAGATTACAAGACATACAAAGAAACAGAAAGCAATTGCCCAGACAAAGGAGAAAACTAAAACATTAGAAACCGTTAATGGAAGGATCAGACCTGGGACATTTCAGACAAAGGCTTTTAAAAATGGTCCTGAATAAGTTCAGAGAGCTAAAGGAAAAAATGGGCAAAGGCAATCAGGTAAACGATAGATGAACACAAAGAGAATATCGTTAGAGAGCTGGAGATGGAAATTATGAGAAGGAACCAAATGGAGCTGAAGACCACAGTAACAGAAATTAAAAATTCCCTAGAGGGGTTCAGCAGCAGATTGGAGTTGGCAAAAGAATCAGGCAACTTGAAGATAAGACTACTGAAATTGTCCAGTCTGAGGAGCAGAAAGAGGAAAGAAGGAAGAAAATTGAACAGAGCCTGAGAAACCTTTGGTACAGCTTCAGGGGTACCAACATGCACATTGTGGTAATCCCAGAGAGGTAATAAGGAGAGAAAGGAGCAGAGAGAATATTCAAGGAAACAGTGATTATGAAAACCTCCCCAATTTAATAAAAGACATGAATATACCCATCCACAATGGTCCACAAACTCCAAACAGGATAAATTGAAATAGACCCAAACCGTGCCATGTTAAAATCAAACTGTTGAATGCCAAAGATACATAGAAAATTCTGAAAGCCACAAGAGAGAAGCAGCATGTCACACATACGAGAGCCTCAATAAGAGTAAGTGCTAATCTGTTGTCAGAAGCCATGGAGGCAAGAAGGCAATGGGAAGTCACATTTAAGATGCTGAAAGCAAAAAATTGCCCACCAAGAGTTCTGTATCTGATAAGGTTCTTTGAAAAATGAGGGAAGGGTTAAGACATTGCCATATAAACACAATGGTAACTTCATTACCACTTGACTAGCCCTGCAAGAAATGCCAAAGGGAGTTCTGCAGGTTGAAAGGAAAGGACACTAGACAATTGACTGAAGCCACGGGAAGAAATAAAGATCTCTGGTAAAGGTCATGACATGGGTAAATATAAATTTGTATTGTTGTATTTTTGATTTGTAACTACTTTTTTCTTCCTATAGGATCTAAAATACAGATACATAAAATATAAAGATAAATCAATGGTTTGGAGTCATAATGTTTCAATATGTAATTTGTGACAAAAGCTACATAAAGATGTGGGGCAGAGGGGTATAGGAACATGGTTTATATATGCTATTGAAATTCTTAAATTGGTATCAAAGCAAATTGAGATGGTTAAAGATTTAGGATGTTAAATTTAAGCCCTGTGGTAACCACAAAGAAAATATCAGAGACTGTGCAAACTCACAAGAGACAGAAAGTAGAGTACAGGTTACCAGGGGCTGGGGACAGGGAATACCAGGAGTTAATGCAAAATGGGTATAGAGAAAGTTCAGATGGTGATGAGAATGCTGCAACATCAGTGATATCCTTGGGAGGGGTTGGGCTGGGAAGATGTATGTTGTGTATATGTTTCCACAATTAAAGAAAGGTAAACCAAAGAGATAATGACAGTTAAATGCAATATATAATGATATTGTATGGAGGAGAACAAACTCAAAGGGCATTGTTGGGACATAAGAAAAAGTTAAGACTATTGAACATAAGCTTTATATCAATGTTAACTTTCTTAAACCTGATAACTGCAGTTAGGGTGATTGTGTAAGTGAATATCTTTGTTTGTAGGAAATGTACATGGAAGCATTATGTGTTCAGGGAGTGTAATTTGTGCATCCTGCTCTTAAAAGTGTTCAGAAGGAAGATAGGTAAGATAGATAGATATGTAT
>PVKY010004821.1:0-18534 GCA_004027775.1 Bradypus variegatus
GCAGATCCTGGTAACAGAGTCAGAGATAGAGCTCAGAGCTGAAGTTCAAAGGTGCAAAAATTCCAGTCTTCTAAGGCCAAAGAAGGAAGGATGATCTGGGCTAGTTGAACCTGAACTTTCTGCGTTCGTGTGACGCACGTGGAGCTGTACCCCACAGACCTCCCTTCAGGGAAGGACTCCTGGCCCAGCTGCTGGGAGAGGGGTCAGCCGGCAGTGCTCAGCTGTCAGCCTCCTGCAGGAATGGCCTCGACTGGAAGGCCCTCCTACAGTGATTGAGTGAGGGAGGAGTGTATGTTAATGTGTCCCCAAAGATGTCCATGTCCTAATCGCCAGAACCTGTGAATTTGTTTCTTGGCATGGCAAAAGGAACTTTGCAGGTGTGAATCAGTGAAGGTTCTTAAGATGGTCAGAGTCAGAGAAGGAGATGTGGTGACTGAAGTAAGATTTGGAGCGATGCTCTTTGAGGACAGGGAAGGGAAGGGACCAACAGTCAGGGAGTGCAGGCAGCTCTAGAAGCTGGAAAAGGAAAGGAAACAGGTTCTCCCCTGGAGCCTCCAGAAGGAACACAGCCCTGCTGACACTTTGATTTTAGCCCTCTAAGACTCATTTTGGAATTTTGACCTCCAGAACTTAAAAGAATACATTTGTGTTGTTCTTTGCCATTTAGTAGGTAGTAATTTGCTGCAGTGGCAATAGGAAACTGTCTAACACAGAGAATACAGGCCCAGACATCTCAGCCCAAGGCAGGGCTGTCTGACAGGCAAGCCATGCCCACGGCGCTCTGGGGGGTCGGCCAGGGCTCTCGGGGGACATCAGAAGCCACCCAGGGGTGGCTCCCAGGCTTCCCTAATAAACACTGACATCTCTCTGTACACCATCGCTGAGTCTGCTTCTGGGGCACCCGCACTGTGGCCCCGTGGAGTTGATAACAAGAGTCCCACAGTGGCCCCAACCTGAGCCTTGGGCCAGTCTGTCCCGTCTGCACGACCTGCTAACCTGAGGCATGTTGCCTGACGGTTCCGGGCCTCAGTCTCCTTGACTGTAAAATGGGGAGAAAATACTCCCCACACTAGAGGCTTGTGGTGGGGATTGACCGAGACCACACCTGGAAAGTGTGGGATGGGACCGGCTGATGCTGTTAGCCTGAGGTTGGTTGTGGTGCCAATGGTGGTGGCCATCGATGCTGACGGGGGTGGGCGATGCTGATGGATGGATGTCGATGGTGATGGGGAGACGGTGAGGGAGAAGACAGTGATTGGAGAACTCCGGGCCTGATGCCCAGGGGGCTATGGATAGGTCCACTGCATGGAGAAGCTGCCAGGTGGTTCTGCCATTGTGCCCAGGAGGGCTCTGGAGAGAAGTGGAGAGGAGCATGCTTCCAGGCTGGTCTCCCATGTGCTGCCCCACCTGGTCTGACTCTATTGACTGATGGATTCTGGGATGGATTTTAGACTGTGCACCAGAGTCCAGATAAGCCCTGGATGCCGGGTTCCAGCCTGGGCAGTTGGTCCTGGGGCTTTCAGCCTGGACTCTATTTCCAGGCAGTGGCTTAGGTGGACTCAGCTTTGCTGCACCAAGCCACAGCCTCTGGGACTCTTTCCACTTCCCAAGGGGACAGGAGTCCTGCACTGGGCCTGGGACATCTCAGGTCACGCCTCACCTTCCCCGGAAGGACTCACACCTGCATCGTGAGGACCTTGGAGAGAGAGGAGACCGGAGGTAACTTGCAAATGGTTGCCTGAGTTTAAGTGACACATTTTTTACTTGAAAAGATACATCAACTATATTCATGGATTTCAACTATAAATCGTCTTCCTCCAAAAAAAATACCTCTTTGAAGAGTACAAAAAATGCCTCCCTGCTTTTGTTCCTGGCCTCGGATAGTTCGGCTTATCAGAAAAGCACAATTTGCAGGCAAGGAACTGAGGATGTTCCCAACAAGAACTGCCACAAAAATGCCAGAGGACCAACTTGGACTTAATTAACAGTTTGCTAGTCCTCAGCATGGAGCTGACTGAACAATTTCAACTGAATTAAACTCTGCACCATTCTCCTGGCCTGGGCCTATGGGTGCTAAGCCCCAGCTGTCAGCCCGGCTTCACGGCTGAGGTATAAATTACAGCGGAAAATGGGCTGTAATGAAAACACTGACAGCCCTTCAAAGCAATAGAGCTCAAGGGTCTCCTTTTTGTTATATTCCGCATATTGCACAATTATTGGCTTGGAAATGGCCTTTTCTTCCATAGGTTGAGGTGTGTCCTGGTTTAGGAACAGGGGCCACAGGAGCTGAAAGATGCCGTCCTGCTTGGTACTGTGGGTGGGTTGGGTTGAGGCTGGACCAGACCCATCACTAACAGTTGTCAACTATTTTCTACCTCACAGAGGCTGGAATTGGCCTCATGTAATCACTAGAATCACTGCACTGGGGGTTGGGCAGTGCAGATAGTCAGGCATCCGTACAATCTGCAGCTGAATTGTTCATGCCCAGGGAAATGGATTTTTTGCCACTTTCTGGTTCTGCAAGATGGGGTGTGACTGAGCAAAGAATGACTTCTCAAGGATGCCTTCTGGGGGGTCCAGGGCTATGGCCATGAGGCAGCATTCAAAAGGGTACAGGCAAAGAGCAGGGGCCAGGGTACAGCTGGGATACTCCATCAGGACCTGCAAGTCCAAAAGAAATTCTGGGCTTGCCTCTGGAAGTATCAAAATCCACAACCAGAGGGCTTCTTGTTAGCAGCAGGGAAAATGTGACCACGAGGAAGTGCTGCATCGGAACTCTTTCAAACAGAAACCCAAACTCAAGCCGACCGAAGTTAGGAAAAAAAACAATCTATTGGATCATGTGGTTGTAAAGTCCATGGAATGGTTGGATCTGGAAGCTCAACTGATGTCCTAGGGTTTCCCCTTTCCTCCCTTTTATGCTGGCTTCACCCAAAGTTAAGCCCTCTCCACATGGCGGCCCTGGGGGAATTCCAGGCTCACATCCTCTCAAATCCAAGACTGGTGGGGTAAAAAGATGACTCCTTCCCAATAGTTCTAATGTGGTTCAGAACTGAGACCCAGTGAACTGCCCTGAACCAATTGCTGTGGCTGGGGGGACGTTCACTGATGGACCAGGTCTGGGGCACATGCTTGTTTCTGAGCCAACTGCTGAGGCAAAGGGATGCTATATCCTGATTGGCCCAGCCCAGGTCAAGCCTCCTGAAATAAGTGAGGGAGTCAGCCCACCTCATACATGGACAAGGGTTTGGAAGGGTAGTTTGCCAGGGAAATATGGATGCAGTTACCTAAAGAACTGGGGAATAAATGCTAGACAGGCAAAAGCAAAAATTGTTCCCCGCAGGTGACACCAGGTATGTCGAAGGGATGAGGCAAATATTTGAATGAGTTTCTCTCTAAACTGAATTTGTCACTCTAATATTGGATGTAACCTTGTCACTTCCTATAATCTCTTGACTGCCTCCTTTGTTTCCTCCATCTTAGTCAGCACTTAGCCCATGCTGAGTCATTCTTCAACTTCTCCATGAGCATCAGTACACAGTGGGGTGGGGGATATGGATTCCTGAGTGGCTTCCATGGGGCCAGAGGTGAAAATAGGAAGGGTGGGGAAGTTGACACCCTAGGAAGTGAACTTTGATGAGTGGGAAATGGGAAACAGGAAACAGTTGAACAGATAAATCTCCACTCCTTTTTCCCCCTCCATGAGCTCTCCTTAAAATCCTTCTAGAGAAGTCTTGAGTTCCAAGTAAACACTCCTGCTAAGAGACCTGTGTAATAGTTTACTATTGCTGCTGTAGCAAATTACCACAAACATGGTGAATTAAAGCAACGTAAATGTATCCTCTTAAAGTTCTGGGCATAAGAAGTCTAAAATAGGTCACAGGGCCATGCTCCTTTGGAGGCTCTAGGCCTTTTCCAGCTTCTGCTTCTTGGCTCATGGCCCCCAACCATTCCAGCCTTTGCTTTGGATGTTATATCCTGGTGTCTGACTCTGACTGTCCTATTTCTCTCTTATAAAGAACCTTGTGATAGATTGGGTGCACCTGAATAATCCAGGAAACTCTCACCATCTCCAGATGCTTAACTTAATCACACCTGCAAAGTCCTTTTTTGTCGTGTCAGGTAACATGTTCACAGGTTCTGGGGTGAGGATGTGGACATATTTGGGGGGCTGTTGTTCAGCTAATCGTAACCTGTTATGGCTCCTTAAGGCTCATTGTGAAACACTAGCAGGGTGGGAAGACATGACATCACAGTGCCTTTTTCCTTGGCTCACTTCTTTTATCCACACCCTCACCCCCTGGGTTTGTACATCACTTTGAACCTTGCCTGAGGCTCTGCTTTCTGCAGGACCAGGGTGAAAATAATCTCATCAAGCGCACATGGCACCTTGTACATCTCTTAGAGCATGTTTCTCTCTGCACGGCCATTTGTCCTTCTACATGTCTGGACCATGAGCACATGCAAAAAGGAGCTATGTCTTTCTCATTGATCTCCTCAGTCCAGGGATGGATTCCAGCAGGTGCTCCATGGATGCTTGAATGGGAGTATGAATGAGCCTGGCCTTTCAACTATCCTGGAATTGTTGGTTCAAAGCTAGCTTCCTCTAGAAGAAAATGTCCATTGCTAAACCTACTGAATTTTAATCATCTCTTTTTGTCGCCGCTGCTTGTGTGTACGCACAGTTCATATTTCAGTGAGTTTTCAAGGGCAGAGTAAAGGAAAAAAACTAGGTGAATAGATTTTTTTTTAAAGCTCTAGGATCAAGTCCTGATTCTGTCTTTCCTAATTATATGACTTCGGGCTACTTATTCCACCTTTTTGTACTTTAGTTTCTTTGTCTGTGAAATGGGGATAATTATGAAATTTATTCCATAGAGCTGATAAAATTATTAATTTTAGAATATATTGAAAACTGTTCAAGGATCTATAGCCCATTCCTAATCTTGATTTCAAGAACTTATACATCCATGGCACCTAAATTTGGTCAACAATGCAGAAGATATCCTCCAAAGAAGACTCTCTATATGAATATCTGTTTCTTCAATGATGTTTTCCAGATGGACCTATTGACAGGTCTTTTTGCTTGCTTCCCTGACCTCCATCTACACCCTTTCCTTTAAGCCACCTTCTGGCTAGCAGTGGCCATGTTTTGATATGAATCAAAACTTGTCAGTTTGGGCTTCCTGGAAAGATTTTCCATTTTTTGTTAAAAGAATCAGAGTCAGTTAGAATGGACCATCAGCCTTCGCCTCTCCCTTTTCTTCCTGTGTCCCATAGACATGATGCCTGGGGGTCCAGCAGCCATTTTGTAATATGAAGCAATGAGGACAGGAAAAAAAAGAGCCAGAGAATCTCAGCGAATCCTGACTTTGATTGATAGTGACCCACTGTGCTGGTTTGAATCTGTTATGTACCCCAGAAAAGCAATGTTCTTTTAATCCAATCTTGTGGGGGCAGATCTGTTGTGGGTGGGACCTTTTGATCAGGTTGTTTCCATGGAGATGTGACCCCACCCATTCAAGGTGGGTGTTACTTCCCTTTGCTGCAGTCCTCTATGAGACAATAAAAGACAGAGATATTTTGGAGAGAATTCAGAGACATTAAGATATGTAGACTAGAGTTTGCCCCTAGAAGAAGCAAGGAAGGACCCACAGGAGCTGAGAAACTAAGACAGAAGCCCAGAGACATTTTGGAGAAAGCCATGAAACCCAGAAGCTAAACTGGGAGAGGACCAGCAGACTCTGGCCATGTGCTTTCCCATGTGACAGAGGAACCCCAGATGCCATTGGCCTTTCCTCAGAGAAGGTATCTTACTCTCGATGCCTTAACTGGGACATTTTCATGGCCTTAGAACTGTAAATTTGTGAACTACTAAACCCCCATTGTAAAAGCCAATCCACTCCTAGTATACATTTCAGCAGCTTTAGCAAACCGGAACACCCATGAGCCAACATTGGCATCCAATTGCCTCCAGACATCTTGTTTGTGCCTTTCCAAGGATGACACCAAAGATTGGGAAAAGGGGATAGGATATGTAAAAGCCTCCCCAAAGAGAAGAAGGCAAAGCAATAGTCAAAGAGGTCTGCATCTCACTTTGGATTCTGAGGAGTTACAGAAAAGAAGGGGTGTACACGAAACTGAAACAAAACTAAGTCTCTCTCCCTCAGTGGACTGGAAGCAACTTGAAAGCAGTGCATGTGTCTGCCTGGTGCTGGGTGTCATCTGCCACTGGCATTGAGCCTGCCATGATAGGTGTTTGTTGAACAATCAAAGGAATGTTTTATTGTTCACCTTTGGGCCAAGTCTATATGGCTATCAGAGCCATCATGATGATGAATTTTGGTGGGTTTCCAAACACTGTAATGTTCAAGTACAGCACACAGTCTTAGGGGGCTATGCAGACAACTGGACAGCCAAACCCTGCCGGCCAGTTGCTGTCTTAACAAAACTTTGCATCACAAGCTGAATCTTCAAGAGGAAAGATTTTCCAAACATTTAAATGTTGTTTTCCAAACATTTAAATGAGGAACTGAATTTAAGGTGGGTAGGAGAAGTGCGCTCATTCAAGCCTTGGTCTCTGGCTCAAGGATCACATGATCCACTGGGAGACAAACACAGGTGAGCGGTTTCAGGCTCCTGTCTGAGCGCTTATCTGGGTACCAGGTGCAGCTGCCAGCATCTCAGCCTCACCACTGAGCCCCTCCTGTTCGGCCTCCCTGAAGGCAGCGGTAAGATCCTTCTGGCCTTGGAATATATCCTGCCACAGCACCAAACTCAGCACGTTGTTCATTACTGGGAAGTACCGCCAGCCAGTTATTGAGAAGATCAACCCTTAGACATTTATCTTCACAACCTTTTATGGGTGAGAAGCAACATCAAGACATGTTCTTGAGTAATTTATTCTATTCTCTGGCATTGATGAAAGGGATAAAAATAAATCAGTGTTTCTACTCAACTTGTTTGAAGGACAAGCCAAAATCACACTATTAAAAATTAATATCTAAAACAGATTGTAAATTACTAGGGATGAGTTCAGACCTAAAGTGGAATAATCGGCCAAATGAATCTACAGAATGTTGAGCATGACAAATTCACTCTCATATCCAGTGGTTAAGAAATAAAAGAAGGCAGATTATCTTCATTTTAGGACAAAAAAAAAAAAAAGGTTTGAAAGAACAGCCCGGCACATCTTGTCTGGATTAAAGGAAGAACTAGGAAATAGGCTGAGGTCATGGCTGTGGAATTTCCTGGAGTATCAAATTCATCACTAAGCAGTGGCTTTGCCACTGGATGATCCACAGGTACTATAAAGTTCATGCCCAAAATTACCACCTAGGCTCTAGATTGGAAAATTAGGATATCTATTTAATTTCCGATGGCCTAAACAATCGAATCAATGCCCACTGGATACATATACTGATACCAGCTATAGGTATGAGATTTACCCATCCATCCATCCATCCATCCATCCATCCATCCATCCATCCATCCACCACCCATTTATTCAGCAAGCATTTATTGAGCAGCTACCTGCCTGCTCTTGGATCTGTGCTGGGGCAGAAGATACAGTGATGGGTTATAAAGAGATTTTGTTCCCAGAGAAATTAGTCCAGTGCATGGCTTTAGAGCAGGATTTCTCAATATCCACACTAATGACATTTGGGGTTGGATAATCCTTTGTTGCAAGGGCTGTTTCGTGCATTGGAGGATGGTCAGCAGCATCCCTGGCCTCTACTCACTAGATATCAGTAGCACCAACATGCCTTATCTCCAGCCATTGCCAAATGTCCCCTGGAGGGGGGATGGCAAATTGCTCCCAGTTGAGAACCATTGCCTTGGAGTCAGAGACATAGTTTCTAGTCCTGCCTTATCCTCGTACTAGTGGTCTATCTAATTGTTACTTAATTTTTTCTTATTCCAGGAACCTAACAGTTTCTAGCACAGACTAGGAAGGTAATAAATGCTTACAGATTAAGCAAATGAATGAATGAGGTTCTATTTTTGTAAGACCAGCATTTTTCCTAAGTAGCTGACAGGTTATTAGGAAGACCTTGAGTCTTGACCATGCACAATGCCAAGAAAGCAATATATTCAACCAAAATATGCCTCAGCTAAGTAGGAAAAAAAAATCTGCTTATGGGGTATTTAGCCATGTCAATTTGACAGACAATTGAGCCGCTGGATGTTTCAGCTTCAACAGATTGGTTGGCCATTCTTTAGCCACAATAGTAGAGCAAAGTAATGTTCATGTCTATGTTTAATTTTCTAAAGAGTGCTGCTGCATTGCTGAGGCAAATTCCTCAGCAATTTGAGGAGGCTAACAATCTGGCCAATTAAATGTGGCCGATTGGCACTCCCACACAAGTTTGGGGGTATTTAAAATAGCTCTCTGAAAAAGAAAGAAATCCAAGGCACAGAGAAAGTTGTAACTCATCCAAGATTTCATATTTCAAAAGCAGGCCAGCAGTGGTAAAATTGTTCTGGGTGACAGAGGAGAAACAAGCCATTCATTTCGAGTATATTAATGTCAAAATGAATGTTGACTCGGAGGCCAGTGGTTGTATCTATTTGTGGAATTGCATGCATTTCTATGTTTAAGGAAATCATCAAACTTCCATTCCACATGGACTGAGGTTGTAGGATTCCTGACTGTGATGTCAACCAATCACATGGGGCTATGAGTGTCACTCACCAAGCCTTCTTTACTACCCAAGGCTTAAGTGAGGTCTGGCTGATAAGAATAGAGAAATATTCTCCTACTGACTGCATTTTCATGTCTTCCAGACACAGTTCTTGTATGTTCCTGTAGCGGAAGCTGTGTTCATTACCTATTGCCACAATAATGCTGAGTAACAAACAACCGTAAAGCATCATCACCATATGGCAACAGCCATTTATTTAGCCTATAGATCTGTAGGGTTTAACTGATCTCAGCTGGACTCAGAGGCTTTTGGAGGGATGTGCATCTGGGGTTGACTGCATGTTGGATAATTGGCTCTGCTAGTCATGGTTGGACTTGCTGACATCTCTGAAGATTGGATGCTTACTGGTTGATCTAGGATGGTCTTGGCTGGGATGACTGGTGTGCCTTTCATCCCTCAGAAGGCAGAGCTGCCAGAGCTTGCATTATGTCAGCTAATATCCCATTAGCCAAGCTTGCCATGTGGCTGAGCCCAGCATTAAGAGGTGAAGCAGCACAGCCTGTTCGGAGCAAGAGAGTTCTGCACAGTTACATGGCGAAGGGTGTGGGTTTGGAGAGGTGTAACTAACTGTGATTTATTAATACTTCAATCTACCACAAAGGCTAAACCCCAGGAAGTATTGGGATTTGGCAATAAAGCTAAAGCTGAACCAAAAATGTCCTTTTCAGGGAAAGATGAAGAAGGAAGAGAGGAGTCCATAGTTTGGGGAAGGCCAGAGCAAGTGGAAAAATAGCTAGTTCCTTACAGAAGTCCATATTTCCAGTCCCATGGGAATTCTATTTCAGGCTGTTGAAATGACTCAACCATGGAATTGCTGACAATGATGGCTAGGCATCATGGAAAACCGGAGAGGCTTCTGAAGAATGCAGGCTGGTTTTAAATGGTAGACCCTCGGCATTTGACAGGCATACCTCCCTAAGACATCTGCACATCCCCCAATTCCCAAGTACACTGTAGCATATATAACATTTAATACCCCCCAAAATTCAGTTAGGATAACTAAAAATGCAGAATTTCAGTGGTTTTATATATACATCCTTCTAAAGCAAATTATCAAATGATCACAATGATTTCCTCTCAAATCACAACTCCATCCAGTGTCACATGCTTCTTACTTATATCCTCTCATATTAGTTATTTGTGGATCCAAAATAATAATGGGAGCCAAAAATCATTTATTTGCTTCTTTGTGTCAGGTGTCATGCTTAGCCATTTACATGCATGGTCTCATTTTATTCTCAAAGCAGTGTCATAACTTGACAGTTTTCTAGATGAGAAAATGGAAGTTCAGAGAATCATACCCAGAGCTTGTACACAGGTCTGCCTGATGACTGACCCCTCACTTTGGTTACCTCTTGAAAGATGAGTTGGAATGGGGAGAAACAGAATTCTGGATTCCAGCTCAGAAAAATCAGCAGTGCAAGAGGAAGACTGGGAAACTCTGGCTTGCCAGTGATTGATCTGAATACATAACTAGAGCTTCTGTTGGTTGACCACAGGTTCAATCGGAGTCAACAGAGTGAGGGTGCTGCGAGAGCACTAGATTCTGTTGCAGGGAGAGCTTGGCTCTGTCCACACTTGGTGCCATTCACACTATCTGACTTCACTCAATAGTGATTATTAGGTTAATTGACTACCTGACAGCTTCTGAGCAGCTTTTGTTTTAAGGAAGCACATTTTAAGCAGGTCATTGACAGCTTGGAGTGTGTTCACTGAAGGGGAATTAGGAGGGTATGAGTTTTGGAAACCAAGATACATGGAAAAAGATTAAAAAGTGGAGTATGTGTAGCCTATGACCAGGAAGATTTAGGGTGATGTGGATAATGGTCATCCGCTGCTTGAAGGGACCCATATGGAAGACGGCTGTTGGCTGTCTCATTTAGGACTGATCACATAACAGTTACGTGACCTGTTGGGCCAGTGATTACAGTCTGGCTGGTGAACTGATCTGAGACGTGGTGGGATGCATGACATGGAGGTGTTCAGAGACAGGTGCCGTCGAGAGGGCTGCGGCTTTGGGCGGGGGCTCTTCTTCCTGTGTTGACTTCTGAAGTGATGGTTTCAGTACTTATGGCCAGAAGTATTTACGGAGTTTCTCTGTGTGCCAGACATAATGATGCTTACAATATAATTGGGAAAGCGCTAGTTCTGCTCAAGGAAGAGTGAATGAAAATAGTATATTAAAGGAGGAAATCTACTCCTGATGTTTCCCTGCATGTGGAGGATGCTCCATTAGTGTGACACCCCTTGTCCCTCTCTTCCTCTGCTTGCTGCACACCATTAAAGGTGACAGAGGAGAGACTTCAGTGCTGTACCAATTCTTGGCTCAGAAACTCCTGTTGTTCCCTTAGGAGTGAGCTGCCCATAGAAAGCACAGTTCCTCTATCCTTTTCCAGACATAGCACACCTCTCTTCTGCCCCATGTCAGGAAGCTGCTCAAATCCCGTGCTGCCGTTACTACATGGAGAGATCTGTCAAATTTAAAAGTTCAGTACTAATAACCAGTTTTGCTTTCTCCTTGAGCAGCATCCTCCCATTTAGACTTGTTTGAGAATAGCGGTGATACACTGGCTTCTCTCAGCTGCTCTCTAATCTTACATCTCAATTTGTTCAGAATTCAGGGGGAGAAGAGGGTGCTATTGAGTAGCTCTCAGTAACCCATCCAAAATGAGATGGAATGTAGACATGGAGCTCACTCTCTGAGCCTCTGCGCTTTGCCTGCACAGCCTCCTCTGAGCATGCCGATGGCATCATTAAGTTGGCGCCATGATTACCATCTCTGGTCTAAGACAAGGAGACTGAGGCTTGCCCATGTTAGGAAGCCATGGAGGAACGCTTCAACCCAGGTCTACTTGAACCCAAGGTTCTTAACTGGTGTATGGCCAAGGGGAAGGTTTTGAGTCCCTTACTCCATTAACAGTCACAGAAGGGCGTGGCCACCAGGGGCGTTGAGGAGGTGGGAGCCATGCTGGGCCTGAGATGGTCAATGTGAATAATGGAGGACGAGAAAGGGGGGTGGACATTCCAAGGATATAAACAAGGACAGTATTCCCTCTGAAGAGTAGCACTAGCAGGAATGTCGCCATTAGCATCAGCTTCTTCATCTTCGCCATCATATTCATCATAACAGCCACTACTTCTTGACAATTTTTAAATAAATCAGTTTGTTCTAAGCACTTTACACCTACAATCCCATGTAGTTTTCAACAGCTCTATTGAAGTCTCAACTCAGTACACTGCACATATGTAAAGTGTGCAACTTGATATGTTTTGACATATGGATACACCTGTGAAATCATCACCACATCAAAATAATGAACATATCCACACCCTGCCCCCAAGTTTCCTCTTTCCCCTCCTAATCCCCTAGTCCTGACCCCAGGCAACCAAAGATCTACTTTCTGTCACTATATTTGAATTGTCTAGAATGTTATACAAATGGCATCATAATATGTACTCTTCTGGGAGGTGGGGGGAAGGTTGGCTTCTTTTACTCAGCATAATTATTTTGAGATTTATCCATGTCATGGTGTATATCAACAGTTTATTACTTTTTGTTGCTGAGAAGTATTCCATTGCACAGATATACCATAATTTGTTTATGCTGGAGGGTATTTGGATTATTTCCAGTGTTTGACTTTTCCACATAAAGCTGTTGCAAACAACTTTGCACGAGTCTTTGGGTGCACGTATACTTTAATTTCCTAGCCCCTATTTAACTCTCACCACAAGCAAAGAGCACAGCGTTATTAGAACCCCTATTTTATAGGTGAGGAACCTGTGATCCAGCAAGGTCCACACCCTGCCCAAGGCCAGGGGCCAGTCAGCGGCCGCACTGGCGTGGGAAGCCAGATCTGTCTGGCAGCCCCGTGCTCCAAGTCCCTGTGCAATATTGCACCTCCCTGCTGAGAGGGATGCCTCGCCTTGAAAAATAAAGACGTTTGTTTTCTCGCTCTAAGAGTGTATTTCTCAGCCTGTCTCCACTCCCTGTCATGATTATCCAGATTGGCTGCTGCATCTGAACTCTTAGAGGGCAAGATGGGCATTCCTACTGAGCTGTTTAGTGGAATCATCAAGATGTACGAAAATTCTACCAGGGGCCAAGACCTTCTCCTGTCAAAAATATGAGATTGTATCTTCATTTATGGAATAACTTCTAGACCCTGAAAATGAGAGTTAAAAAAGAAAGCAGGTAGAAGAAACAAACACCATGTCTTGTCCACCTTCACGATCCGAGATCTGAGAATTTTGTTGGTGAAATTAATCCTTGCAGAGAGCTCAGCTGGAGACTTCCAGTTAAGGCTCTTAGGAGGCTTTTAGTAATGGATGGGGATGATGGGAGCACAACATTTTGAGCATAATTAACAGTGCTGAAATATATATTTGAATGTGGTTAAAAGGGGAAATTTTAGTTTGTATATCTACTAAAATAAAAATGTAAAAATAAACATAGGAGGTACAACACAGTGAGCCCTAATGCAAACTATGGACAATAGTTAATAGTATAATTACAATAATAATTATATCATCAATTGTCTCTGTCCCAGTGCTGATTCCCCCATTGATTGATTCATTCACATGTGGAGCTGCTCCTCTGTGGGAGGCCAAAAAGGTCTCAATTCCTGTGCCAAGGAACTCGCAATCCAGTGGGGAAGACCCGCAGGAACCAGACCCTTTGCTGGGCAGTATGGCAACTGTTCCAGAGAGGCGGGGGCTCTGTGGGAACACTGAGCTGTGAGAAACTGAGGAAGCCAGGAAGGCTTCCCAGAGGAGGCATCATTTAATTTTTTAACATTTTCCTTCTGTTTATGTTTTTCAAAATACACATGCTTATTATAAGTGGTACAACCAGTAGTAGGCTGATAAATGTTTGAAAATCAGGTCTTAAGAAAAATAAAAACCATATACGTACATAAGTTTATTATAAATATTACTGATATAAAGGATGCATAGCATACAATTGACAACTAATAATCCCATAAAGTATACAGTGTTCTTTATTGTAATATCCATGTACATTCTCAACTGATCTTCACAGAATGCCTTTGCTGATTTTTGTAAAACTCTTCTATCTGTAGCGAATCTATGATTTCAGTTGCTGAATGAGTCTAGTTCCCACATGAAGGTTGGTTAATGTTTTCATTATGTTACAAAAGACATAAGGTAACATTATCATGCTATATAACACAAAACTGAAACAAAAACATATGTTAAAACTTCACTTGTTCATCAAGAACATGAGCCTCACTTTGTGGAATCACATAATAATTTCTGAAAACTGAAAGAACATCTTCACACTTTTTTGTGCTACTCACAATACAACTTCAAACACATCACTTTTAAGTTTAATCTGCAGTATTAACATTTTTTTCTGTCACTTTCTTAAGTCTAGGCAATCAACAAAAAAAATCAAGCACTGATTTGTAGTGTTTGTCCATTTCCATGGTGTAAATTCTCCCACCATGACTGCTTTCAAGCTCCCAATGTGACCTCACTGAATGTGGAGTTGGGAGGAGTGGCACAGTAGAACCCCATTATAGAGTATTTCCATCATATGGATACTTCAGGTATAAGTAGCCTCAAGAGCAAAGATAATACTAAAACAGAGTAAGTGATAGTAAGAATGGTGATTAATGGTGTGATTTATAACCCTTGTTTTTAATGCAGTTTACTTAATTATAAGTTTACATAATTTAATTTTTGATAATGGCTAGATTTAACAACCATCTTGCAAAACTCCTGTGATTCAGTAGAGGCACACAACTAGGTACATCCCTAGGAAGGCAATCATCTCTCTGAACATACATAAGTCCACACCCTTCTCTTTATACTATAAACAAATTCAAGTGCACACACAATGTATACAAGAGTATAGAATGGTCAGCTGCTATCTACATTGACCGAATAGCATAATACCATAGATATTACAATGTCATGGGTGTAGCTATACAAAGTAAATTAGTGCAAATGCGATGTGATGGGAAGCAAGTTTCAAACCAAGGAACCCTAAGGATTGCTGAGAGTTGGCACCAGAATGCTAGACTTTGGGAAAAAACACCCAGGATGAGGGAGACTCCAACTCAGCCTGCCCACTCTTATATAAAAGATGGGATGGAAAGCACTCAGTAGGAGGAAAAAGGTACAACTACAAAAATTTGTCTTGCCTGGTTTCTTTGTCTCAAGTACTGGGATTTCTTCTTCCTTAAGGAGCTGATCTCTAAGTGAGGGTACCCTATTTCATTGACTTGAAAAAGCCGCAGGAGCAAGGTTTGAATCACACCTATAATTTCTACCTCCAGCCAGAGGAAGACGTGACTGTTGGAGTCTGGCACACCGTCCCCGCGTCTGGTGGAAGAACGCCCAAGGAAAGGACCACATGTGGTATGAGGCTGCCCTGGCCTCCAGCCTCCCCGTCATCCTGTACCTCCACAGGAACACCGGCACCAGAGGAGGGGACCACTGCGTGGAGCTGTACAAGAGATGCCTTCTATTGTGTACCATTAAGCCCAGAGTCCCAGGGAACATTCACATCTGAAAGGGAGGATCCTGAGAGTGAAGCAAAACAACAGTACCATTGAACTGTGCTTCCCCAGGGTTTTAAAAACAACTCTGGGAGAGGAGCTAAGATGGCGGCATAGAGAGGAATGGAAGACTGTTAGTCCCCCCCAGAACAATTTATAAATGACCAAAAAACTAGGAAATAACCTGGAATAACAGTGGGGGGACAAGCGTGACTGTCCACTCATCACCCACCAACCTGAACTGGGAGGAATGCCCAAGATCACAGCATAAAATCTGTAAGTAAAACTGTGGGCCCGTGCTGAGAGCCGAGAGCCGGGAGCCGAGAGCCGGGAGCCGGGAGCCCCTCCCTCACAGAAGCCGCGTGGTGCTAGAGAACAGCACTCTCTCAGCCCAGCTCCAACTGGGGTTTTAATGCTAACGGCCCAATACAGACAGCAAATGCTCAACAAGCAGACAGAGGCTTTTGGTGACAACTAACCTTGGGAGAATTGGGGCACATACCTGTCTCAGGATGGGAGCCCAGAGGATCAGGGGCTATCTCTGGCTGACGGGTGAACCTGGGAGGTTTTCTATCCCTTTCTCTCTCTGTGGAGAAAACCTCAACCATTTTCAGCCCGCAGTGCTTTGTAGTAAAGACAGCCTCAGCCATTTTAAAATCAAAACACTTTGATCAGCAGAGTCAGAGAATCAAAGAACTTACTGATATTCAGGTGCCCTCTCTGGAGGAGGCATAGCTTACCAAGAGGAATGGGAGGGGCCCAGCTCTACTGCCTGCCTTTCTGGAACCAGACCCCAAAGCCTGGGGGAGGAGAGCCACAGGCCACGCTTACAGGTGTGTCTGCTGGGCAGAAAAGCACAGGTGTCTCAATCCTCTAAGAAAAACCATCAGGGAAACCAGATACTGACTATTACCTCCTTCTGTGACCTGAGCCTGTTCTCATCTGGGAAAACCTGATTGGGGGTGGCCTAGGAGGTCAGATGCCTAGACAACAGAAAACTACAACCTACACTAAGAAAAATGAAGCTATTGCCCAGTCAAAGGAACAAACATACACTTCACCTGAGATACAGGAATTTAAATAACTAATGCTAAGTCAATTTAAAAAGTTTAGAGAATATTTCGCAAAAGACATAGAGGCTGTAAAGAAAACACTGGGCATACATAAGGCAGAAATTGAAAGTTCAAAAAAACAACTAGTAGAATCTATGGAAACAAAAAGCACAATACAAGAGACAAAAGATACAATGGAAACATACAACAGCAGATGTCAAGAGGCAGAAGAAAACACTCACGAACTGGAGAACAAAACACCCGAAAGCCTACACGCAAAGGAACAGATGGAGAAAAGAATGAAAAATATGAGCAACATCTCCAGGAACTTAAAGATGAAACAAAGTACAAGAATGTATGTATCATTGGTGTCCCAGAAGGAGAAGAGAAGGGAAAGGGGGCAGAAGCAATAACAGAGGAAATAATCAATGAAAATTTACCATCTCTTATGAAAGACATAAAATTGTAGATCCAAGAAGTGCAGCATACTCCAAACAGAAGAGATCTGAATAGGCCTACACCAAGACACTTAATAATCAGATTATCAAATGTGAAACAGAATCCTGAAAGCAGCAAGAGAAAAAGCAATCCATCACATACAAAGGAAGCTTAATAAGACTATGCAGCTCTCTAAGCAGAAACCATGGAGGCAAGAAGGAAGTGGTGTGATATATTTAAGATACCGAAAGAGAAAAACTGCCAGCCAAGAATCCTATATACAGCAAAGCTGTCCTTCGAATATGAGGGAGAGCTCAAAATATTTTCTGACAAACAGACAATGAGAGACAGGAAATACTAAAGGGAAATACTACAGGAAATACTAAAGGGAGCACTACAGAGTGTTAGGAGAAGACAGGAGTGCATGGTTTGGAACACAATTTTGGGAGATGGTGGCACAGCAATGTAAGTACACTGAACAAGGTTGACTTTGAGTGCGGTTGGGAGAGGAGGGTTGGGAGCATATGAGATACCTGAAGAAAGGAGGAAAGATAAAGAATGGGATTGTGTAACTTGGTGAAATCTAGAGTGTTCAGCAATTGTGATAAAATGTACAAATATGTCCTTTTATGAGGGAGAACAAGCAAATGTCAACCTTGCAAGGAGTTAAAAATGGGGAGGCATTGGGGGAGGGATGCAGTCAATGTAAACTAGAGGCTGTAAGTAACAATCATTGTATTATGCTTCCTTTAATGTAACAAAGGCAATATACCAAGGTAGATGCAGATAAGAGGGGGGCATAGGGGAGGCATGTTAGACACTTGACATTGGTGGTGGTGTCTGACTCTTTACTTTGATTTAAGGTTGCTGTTCCTTTTGCTACTTCCTACCTGTCATTTTTTCCCTCTTTCTTTTCCCTCTCTACCTTCTTTGACTCTCCCTCCTGTCTTGTGGAAGAAATGTAGATGCCCTTACATAGATAGTGGTGAAGGTGGTCAACACATAAATATGTGACCATACAGAGAACCATTGATTGTTTACTTAGGATGGAATGTATGACATGTGAACAAAATCATCTTACAAAAAAATGGGTTGATGACAAAACCTAAAGGGCAGTACACTGAGTGAAATAAGCCAGACACATAAGGACAAATATTGCAGGGTCTCACTGATAAGAACTAGTTATAATATGTGAACTCATAGACATGATATACAAGGTACTAAGATACAGGATGAGGCTTAAGAATGGGGAGTGGTTGCTTTGTATGAGCAGAATGTTCAACTAGGATGAACTTAAATGCTTGGAAATGAACAGAGGTGTCAGTAGCAAGATGCGAGAATAACTAACAGTGCCGAATGGTGCCGAACGGTGCATTAATGAGGTGGAAAGGGGAAGCTCAGAGTCATATATGTCACCAGAAGGAAAGATGGAGGTCAGAAAATGGGAATGTATAAAACTGATTCCTATGGTGGGCAATGCCCATGATTAACTGTATTAGAAAACTCTTCCATGAACCAGAATAAATGTATGACAATACAACTAGAAGTAAAGAATAGAGGGGCATATAGGGAAGTATATGTATTGCAAACTATATACTAAGTTAGTATTTCAACATTCTTGCATAAATAGTGACAAATGTACTATACCAACACTACGAGTCAACAATTGAGGGGAGTTGGTTAGGGATATGGGAGGATTTGAGTTTCCTTTTCTTTTTTTTTTTCTTTTTACATCTTTCACTTTATTTCTTGCCTGGAGTAATGAAAAGATTCTAAAAATTGAACAAAAATTAAGTGTGGTGATGGATGCACAGCTGT
>PVKY010004822.1:0-18531 GCA_004027775.1 Bradypus variegatus
GGTGGCGGCTTAGGATTGGTGGCTGCTGTTGCTGGGGAGGTGGGCAGATGTGAGGTTAGCACTTTGGGCGGGAACTACTCCTTTGGCGCGAACTAACTTCCTTGAAGAAGGCTGGGGAAAACTAAGCTGTTGTTGCATCAGCCCTGGTAGCCATGTTGCACAAAGAACTTCATGCATGCTACCTCAATCGTCCCCAACAGCCTCTTATCTCCCCATCTTGGAAAGTGATGCTGCAAAGGACACAGAATGTGCAGCCTTAGGTCTCCCATGTCAAATTTATTTGCCCTGAAAAGGAGAGATTGGAATCCTGAGATTTGGTATAGGGACATTTGGTTGGAAGAGCATAAGGATTTTCAGCCACATTTCTCCTTAATCCTCCAGGCCAGCTGAGGCAGACCTCTCACACAGGGTAGAGGAAAACAGCTTCCTTTTGCCTGGAGGCAACGAGAAGACCTAGTCCAAATCTTCATGAGAAGGTACTTGTATTCTTTAAGACCTGCTCCTTAGCCTCACCTTGTTGACTCTGGGCCAATAACCAGGATCAGTTCTCAGCATAATTAAATGGGGAAATCCAGTTTCCAGTTCAGGAGGAAAGAGCTTACACTCCAAGGCACTGCAGTACCTGGCTAAATCTGCTGGCAGGAGCCAAAGGAGCAGGTGTGGAAGTGGCTCATGAAGAGCTGGAGTGAGAAGCCTGGGCTGTAACACTGGGCAAGGAAGACTTTCTTGCTATGGGTCACTCACTTGTGCCTGAGGAGTCAATGTTCTGGCAAGGATGCCAATCCTGATGGTTTGTTTGAAGGTGGGATACAATGGTCTACAGTAAACGAGAAGAAAGTGTGCTGCTACTGCTGTACTTGTGTATGTAGGCATGCCCACTGAGAAGGTGTATTTCTTACCCTAATACAAGTACTTACTATATGACAGGTCTTGGACATACGTGACCCCCTTAAATGCCCATAACCATCCTAGGAGAGGTTTCCTATTGGCATCCCTGTTTTACAGTTAAAGATGTTTAGAGATGTAGAATTTGTCCAAAGTTTCACAGCTAGGAAATGGTAGGGCCAGGAATCAAATCCTAGTAGTCTGGCTCCCAAATCCCTATGCTTTGCCTTCCTGCTGTGTTCTTAACTGAGAACTGGTTACTGCAGGGCCCTGGGGATGAGGCAGAGCAGAGCAGGTGGATGAGAGAAGGAAAGTTAAAAAGAGCCACTTAAAATATCACTGTGACTCCAATTTCTTAGGGCTGGGATCAACTCTAGACAGTGTGCCCCATACACAGAGGAGGGAAGGAGTAAGGACACAGTCGGTCTCACAGAAGGGCTTTTTGTCTTTGGTCAATAGGTCAACTCCCCAGTCACAAGGTGGAGAGAGTTCTGTTCATCCCACTGGCCCAGACTCCTACAGCTGGCAAGTCCTCTGTGAGGCTGCTGGTATGGGAGATGGGAGAGGAGAAGATGATTGGGGTTTACACCTAATAGCTGCTATAATTCTTGCTGTTCTGGCCACTACTAATTATTATGCTCATATTTCAGATGAACAAGCTGAGGCTCATAAAGACAGTCATTTACTCAAAGTCATTGGGGCTTGGAAGAGGAGAAGACGGGATTTGAACTGGTCGTGTCTCTTCTTTCAGGATTCTAGGGTAGGGCACATTTTCTGCCAGCTTTTTAGTGACCACTTGGTGCCTCCTCACTCTTCCAAACATATTTACTTTTCTGAAATGTTAGTACTATAATTGACCATTATTTTCCTTTTATGTTGGCTGTCCTTTGTACTTTTTCAATTGTTCAGCTACAAACTACTGCTTTGCAGGGACTGGAGTGCTCTGAAGAGCCATTTACCCTCTGTGGATAACAGCAAAAACCAAAACTGTCCAGGTCTGGGCTGTACAGAACCAGCTGGTCTCAGAGGGTCTCCTGACTTTGTGTGATGGTGACTAATAGGGAACAGTCTCTAGGGGTCTCTGCCCAAAGGGTGTCCGTGGCGTTTGGGTCTGCCGAAGAGCCTTCCTGCTGCAGGGCGTGGGGTGTGGTTATGTTCACATCTGTGGGCTCTTCCCTGCCGGCAACAAGGAGGGCAGGAGGCTCAGGCCTGGGTGATTCTACACTCATTTTGCCTGAACTCTGGATAATAGTACAAGTTTAGCCATGATGATAATGACGATGATGATGATGGTGATGAAGACACATCACAAGAGGTGATATTCCTTACAGGTAACATGACTTTATTGGGAAGACAGAATGGCAAAGCTGAAAGGACCCTCTGAAACTATCTAGTCCAGTGGCTTCAAGATGATATTTTTTAGACCGTGGATTCCTTTCTTCAAACAGATTCATCCACCCACCGTATGAAGTAGATAAAAGTGGAGCCGCTCTGAATGGGGGGGGAGTGGGAGGCGGGCCTGGCCTGCTACCCAGCCCTTTAGCCTTCTCCCCCAGGGGCTGTGAGGTTCCCCTAGGAGTCCCAGGTCTCCTCAGAACCCAGCTGGAAAAGCACTGACCTAGTCCAACTCCTTTATGTTATGATGAGGAAACTTAGGCCCAGTGACTTAGCCAAAACCACCCCAAAGCGTGGAGGTGGGAGACTGGGAAGAAGTGGGGGAGTTCCTTATACAGAACAGTCTCTCCCTCTTTTGGGTGCAGTTCCTCAGGGAAATCAGCCTGTGGGGTTTCGTCTCCGTTGCTCTCTGCTATGCCCGGGCAGAGTCACCTGAGAGCCTGTTTTGGCAGGAGCAGAGCCGGAAATCACCAGGGCCTGTGGGTGGAGAGGGTCACTGGGAACAGCCTTCCCCTGAAGAGAATTGGGCTCTTTCTCAAGACCAGACCACCTGGTTATTTATAAAGGACCTAATGGGGGCACCAAAGGCCTTACAGAGAGACGAGGGCTCCTGCCAGCCCCGGGGTGGCCTGCTCTGCCCCTATGCGCCTGACTCCTGTCCTCCAGGCACTGGCCACACCTTCAGGTGTTCCCAGAGCAGGGCCTTTGAGCAGTCAGCGAGGAATTGAGTGTGAAATGGTGTGGGGCCTGGTTCAGAGAAGGAGCCAGCTCGGTGCCTCCTTCTCGCCAGCTTTAAGCCAGCGTTAGACACACTCCCCTAGGCCCCGGGTTTCCTAAGGCCCTGCCCTGGCGTCTCCTCCAAGCTCCATTTGCCCCCAGCTGGACCCGTTAAAGCCCCCAGTTGGGAACTGGCTCACACTGCTGAAGCTGCATAATCAAACACTGGGAGCCCAAATGAGAAAGCACAACTTGGTATCACGTCCAGAGCCTTGACCAGCTTCTCAAGTCATAAATTATATTTCACTCTTTGAGAACAGCAGGTCATAAGAACCTCCAGGCACCTCTCATAAGAGCTGTTTCAAGGGTGATCTTAGAGTGAACAGTGGGTAGGAAGCATGTCAACAACAGCCAGACTCACAACCTCACTGCCCGGGGAGGGATTCTGTGTCAGAACCCAGCATCCTTTGTCCCAGCCCCGCTCCGGAAGCCAGGGCCTCCCTCCGGGCCTCTGAGCACGTTGCAGATGAAGGCCCATTCGGGATTTTCAGAGCTTTTACTGGATGCCTCTTTAAAATGTCTTATTTTAATGAGGAAGGCTTTCATCTGCCATCCTGTTTCCAGGAGCCAGGTTTGGAAGGAATTTTCACAAGTCACTACGGCCCTTGGAAGTGTGTTTTCTGGTGGAAAATGTCAGGCTGTGAGACAAGCACAGAGATGTTCTCACTGGTGGTGGGGCTGGGGGCGGGAGTTGGAGGACGTGAAACACCAGGAAACGATGCTGCAAGAGCCAAGTCGAGGAAGGAGGCTGAGGTACAGCCGAAGGGGGAAGGCGTTTGATGGAAAATATATAAAGAATAATTCAGCCAGAAAACACAAACTCCCTCCCAGGGGAAATTATATGCAGCTCCAAGAAATGCTCAGGGCTGGAGGATGAGCGGGAAGGGCTGGGCCAGAGGGATGGAGGGAGAGGGAGGGAGTGGGAGGGAAAAACGTCGTCAGCAACTGGAAGGAGACAGAGAAACTCAGTATGTGCAATGCACACACCCGATGACATCTCAAATTCATCCCCTCTGGAGACTTTTGAGCCAAGGGGGATGGGGGTGGGGGAAGAAAAGCTGAACTGTGCTGTGGAGCTGGAGCAGAGGTCGGCGGGGTCAGGTTCTGTGATTCCAGGTCCGGTGGCTCTCGGACATTGCCCTGTCCTGCCTGGAAGCCATGGGGGGATAGAAAGTTCCTGTTGCATGTTTTCCTGCCCCCCCCCCCCCCCGCTTGTTTTCTCCCAAGCACTTCCTGCTCGTACTTTTTCACCAAGGGAGGAGTCTCCCTTGCCCCCGTGTCTGCGGAGCTCCCACAGCACTTCCTGTCAGCTGCCTGACACACTCTCCCTCACTCTACTTCCCCTTCCACGGGGACCATGACACCATCTTGGGAGATCGATGGGGTTGGCACCAGCTTGTCCTCTGCTGAGGGCCCCAGGGGGCAAGGATGGGCAAAAATATATAAACCCAGGCAGAGGAAGTTTGGCAGATGGTGCTGTGGAATTTAAACACCAGCAAGAGCCTTGGGGTGGGGTGGGGGGAGGTGAGAGGATGGGGGATACTTGTGCTACTCTAAAGCACTGAGATGAAATGGGAAGTGAGAGTCCTGGGGGTTAATGGAAGGGGTTAACATCGATTCACTAAATCACAGGAAAGCATCCGCCAGGGCTGACCAGCAGAGGACCTGGAGTTGGCTATGACTTGTGTTAGCCTTTTATAAACCTGTGCATTTACTCTCAGATGACATGACAGGGTATCTCCTGCAGCTGGTGATGAACAAAGGAACGTTTTCCTACCTCTTCGTGATATACAGTCCAAACCAGCACCAAACAAAAAAGGAATAGGGAAGCGGTGGGCTCACACGACTGTGCAATTTTAGGAGAAAAACATCATCAGCCTGACTTGTACACAAGTGGCATTTTAGCTGTGCTTCTGTTTATCCGGTTTCCACTAACGAGGTCCTACTTGTAGATGCAAAAAATTTAAAGATGTTATCCTCAGCCTGGAGAGAAAGAAACTGTAATTTGCAGCTTTCTCTAAGAGTGATAACCTTATTAAGTAATGGGATTCGCTGATTAACTGCTGCTAACAAAACATTGTTGCCAAACCTGTTATTCTGAAACAAGCAACAGAGCTGCTGTCAGATCCAACTTCTCCTCCACCCCCCAATCCCAGGGGATTTTACAGAGCTATTTCTTATTTAAATAGCCTTCACCTTCCAATATTTTTTACTGCTTCCACTAATAGGTTAGCATTAATTTAGGAGCCATTCTTAGCTGGATGTCTAATCAATCTCGGTGAAAAAAGTTCAAGAAGAAAAGCAATTTTCCTTAAAAAAATGATTTTTTAAAATGAAAGGAGTAATGGGAAAATGTACAAGTTCATTGAGCACAAAAAAGAATGGAAGTTCTTAGTCAGAGATCAGGAGGAAAGGTCCGTCCATGCTCCATGTGTGTGATGGCACTTTAAATTCCTAGAATCGAGCACTTTCTCACAGTGATTCACATAGTATGTGGGAAACTCTTTTCTGGCAACTTGCCTAAGAAAATTGGCTCCATTCAGGTCTTTAGAACTACTTTCCCTCTTAGATTCTTAGGAGAGAAGCCTGAGGTGGGTCATCATCTTGCTCTCAGCTATTTAAGCTCCCCAAATTCCTCTTCTCCCTGCTGAGCCTGGGTGGATCCTATCATTTCAAGATTCTCAAGACCATGGTTCATGAGTCTAGTCATAAACAGCCCAATCTACTGCTCAGTCATGGATCCATGGGCAATGGGAGCCAGCCAGAGTGGGGTGGGGGAACTTGGACCTCATCTAGGCCAACTCCCTGGGGTCTGAAAAGGCATAATGACTTGCCCAAGGCCCTCAACTGCCCAGTAGGAAAGTCAGGACTAAGACCCAGATTCGTGGCGTATGTTCTCCCATCTATCTCCTGGCTCTTAAGAAACATGGAATGAGGCAGGGGGTATACAACACATGCACACTCAGCTGTGTACATACCTGTACATTGACTTCAGACCTCACCTTCGTGCTAGCTGTGCTGTCCCTGTCCTTTAGTGACGTCTAATTGCCCCACTGCAGAATTACTTTAACCCAGGGCAGGATGCCTGTCTTCATCGCGGAGTTCCCTCCTTCCTTTCTAGGCCTGAAAGTGTTTGAGCCTTCAGGTGGCCTAATCTATGTTCAGATTTGACAGAAGAAAAAACGTTACTTCAGGATTTCTTCCCCATTTGGGCCTTCTATAGTTAGGATCCTACAGTTTATACAACTACAAGTTGAGAAAAGTAATAATAAAAATTGGGCTTTTGGAGCTTGCTTGTAAATATCGGAGGGGAGCTGACTCAGGGAAGTGGGGAGGACACTTGCAGGTGGGTTTTCCTGTGGAGGCTCAGGGACATATGAGAGAAACACCTGCCTGGGGGTAGGGGAGGGGAGTGAGGAGCTTGGAAATGGTTTTGCTCCAGACAATGCATGTCTATTACATTATTACATTATAAGCAAACCAGGGGCAGAGTGGGAGACGGCAACCCGAGTCCCCCCGAGAGCCGTCCCCAGGCCTTCCTTCCTGGCCTTGGCGAGCTGCAGAGGACATTGGGGGCATCAAGATGTCCCTTCCCCTGACGGAACTGTTTTCACTGAGTTCCTCTGTCAAGGATCATTGGAAGCGCTCGGGCCGGACGGAGACCTCTGGCAGGAGGTTTGGTGATCGGCAGGGTTAGGGTTGGGTCAGGAGCCAGGAGCAGTCATGACCCCCGGACGGCTAGGGTCACAACCCGGAAGAGGATTCCAGATTCGACAGACACTGCTGGAGGGGTTTTGCAGCACCAAAATTTACTTTAATTCCCTGACAACAATAGGAAGCAGGCCTTCTTGTTCTTGCTACTGACCAGGAAGGAGACCTTAGAGGTGGCGAGACGGGCCTAAGATCACCCCATGGACACTCACGCTGCCCCCTGGTGGTCACGGGCCAGAAGAGCACAGTCGGCAAGCGGGGAAGTGTGGTTGACGGAGCACCCTGGGTCGGCACAAGGAGACGTCGAGCCAGCACCGGTGCCCAGCTGCTGCCGCGAGGTGCAGAGGGCAGTGGGTGGGAGCGGCCTTCCCATTATGTGACACAATTACATACAAAACTGATTGCATCATGCTTGCACACTTTTGAAAGTCTTTCCCTTGTTATCTAACTATGGGAACAGGATGAAAAGATAATGAACATAAAGTTGTTGATAGATAAAATAGACACAGGCTCACAAACATTCTGTTCTTTATTTAAAAGCCAGAAATACTTTTTTTTTTAGCATGAACAGAAAATACTGCATGGTCTTGGAATCTCAAATTAAAGGTTTAGGTATCTTGTTGAATCACACCTGGGCCCACGATATATTTTTTTTAAATTCAGTTTTATTGAGATATATTCATATATCATACAGTCATCTGTGGTGTACAATAAACTATTCACAGTACCATCATATGGTTGTGCATTCATCACCCCAATCTATTTTTGGAACATTTTCCTTACACCAGAAAAAGCAAAAATAAGAATAAAAAATAAAAGTAAAAAAGAACACCCAAATCATCACCACCCCCAAGTCAGAAGTGGAAGTTTTAAAACCACATACATTTTTGATACACTGCAACAAAAATGAAAAAAGAGCATACCCCAAACTTTAAAATCATTAAGGCCAGTAGGGTTTATTTCATTAAACTGTACATATCTGACCGTAGTGTACTTACTTTAATGTTTAAGTGAATACATTAAAAACAGACCTCTAAATAAAAAGAATTGGCCCAAAAGATAAAGTTATAAACACAAAAAAGGAGGGGTGCTTTGAGCAGTTAAAAGCACATTTGAACATGGTGTCTTAGATGACAGTCTATTTATTGAAACACTATACACTATAAAATTGGGGACATCCAATTCACAATTAAAGAACATGCTACATTTAGAGACTGCATAGACAAATGAGAGATTTGTAAATATATGCAGTGTGAATGCATGTGTGTTCACACAGAGATAATGTATCTGTATGAACAGTGTGTGATGAAATTATACTAGAGGAAAAATGACTTTAATAAACTTGAAATTTTGAGGCACATGGGGAATAAAATTCACGTTGTTTCTAAGTTATGGACAACACATCCGTTTTTTCCTGTCTTTCACATCTTAGTGTAATGCTTATTTGCATTTAACCTAGTTATCTTATGTTTGTATGCTTTGCAAACTGAATTACAGAACTAAATTGCCTGTTACAGTTTCCCATTATGTGACACAATTACATACAAACACTGATTGCATCATGCTTGCACAGAGCAAAAATTAAGGAATGGCTCTTTTGCCAGGTGACGGGGTTTGCTGCTCTTTCTCTCCAATGTAAATGCCACTCACCTTTACAATGAGTTCTACTCACTGATTCCTAGTCTGAAAAATTAGATCCACTGGTATTTAAAAAAAAAAAAAGGCTAGGACTTAAAACTGCACCATTTCCTAAGCTCGAAACTCCACACTTCTGAGCACTTCTAAACAAAGCATGCAACTGAAGTAACGTTCCAGGATTACACTATGTCCATTAAAAGTGGAAGCACAATGACTTTTCAAGTAATTAAAATATCTGCAGCATATACCCTCAGTCCTTCTTGCACATATGCTTTGGCACAGGCAAATAATGCACAAACTGCCTCTCGATAGCCTTTCTCTCACATTCCCAAACCCATCGAAAATACACAGGAACAAGCACATACACACCCTCTTAAACATCTAGGTTGAGAGAGGCAAATGCAGTCTGTCCTGTTTTCATCTTGCTGAACTGAGGAGGTGGTTCCTTTCCTTCCCCACTATTTACTGCAGGATATGGTTACCAGGGAGCGGCTACAGCTGCCACGCTCCCAGATGGAGTGAGATTGGAAAGCTTCCTGAGTGGGCAACTTGGGGTAGAAAAGAAGAATAAAGAGGTAGAAGGATGAGAGTAACTCAGGCTGAGCTGAGAGAAGGACTCTGAAAATAAACCAAAGTACAAAACAAAAGGCATAACAACCTCACAAACTTAGATAACACAGATTCCCAGTTGCTCAGATGCTGTCATTATTTAGCAAGAGTCTTACCAGATAATTACTGCATAGTATAGCTAGTAAAATAAACCTCTTGGCTCAGTGACGCTTTGTGATGTTACAATGACACTTTATTAACAAAAGTTTTATTGTTAGTGGAAAGGAAAAATAGTGACGGAAGACATCTATGATGAAATGATTTTATTTCATCCATTTATTCAGTTTTCTTGTGTGTCTAGAATGAAAGTAAATTTATTTGTAAATATACTTAAAATATAAAAGTCTTTGTACTAATAAAATTACTTCTAGGTATATACAGAAGGGAAAAAAATCTAATTAGTCTATGCCTATAAAACTGAAATATTTGCCACATGAAGCAACTAATATTTCAAGATTTCTGGAGAATGAGATGAAAGGAGCTTTTTTTAAAAAATATTTTGATCTGCATGTAATCAAAGACACTGCTGGAAGATGACAATAAATTAAATATTGTGGCTCAGAACACAATGGTTAATAAAAGAAATCAAAGTCTCCCAAACAGTCTCACACTTTGGCAGAGACATATTCAATCCCTGAGGAAAAACCAAATTTGACTTTCAGAAAGAACTTGAGGGTATGTGATTGTGCTGGATAAAGACCAGAAAAAGAGAGTCCTCTTTCCAGAATTTTGTGTCTCTCTCCCTCCTCCAAACCACATTTTCCTTTGGGAAATATACCATCATTTTCCCCTTCCCATACACAAACACTTAATATTGCACATGTCTCAGTAGATTTGGCAAGTGACTAAAAACAAAACTTCACCTCCGGAAATGCTTCTGACGTAGGTCATTGTCCCACGTCTTTGATCCTGGCTGGGTCCTCTTCACTTCAACATGAGGGAATGGCCTGGACTTGGTAACTAGGAGATGCACCAACTGTGCTAAGCAGGTCTGGACAATGCTACGTGTTTACAAAGAGCTGCAGGATGATCAGAATTGCCACTGGCTGTCAGATGACTCCATGCAGACGTCAGGAGATGGTGACCGTGGCCAGAGGACCAACTCCTGCTTCCCGAGAGATGCATCGAGTTGGCTGCAGGTCACTTGGCCGAGTGAGGAGGGACGTCTCACAGATTGGGTTGTCGGACGTGGGCTGGATGAAGGGCAATGAGGTCTATCAGGGTGAGTCACAGAATGAAACATTCCAAAGGGATGGGGCTCTTGTTCCCAAACTTAAGGACTGGACTAGGAAAATGGAAAGAGTAAGTGGAGATTGGGCAGGAAGTGTGACAGGGCCAAGGAATGCTGTGGGCGGGTGACGCCGGATGATGGGAGCCAGGCAAGGGTCAGGACTGCTGGGCTGGGGAGGGGAGAGCCTACGTGTTTATTGCTGATTTCTCTCTCCACCTTTCCTGGCCAAAAGGCACTGGAGCTAGAGGAATTGGAGAAACAGAAACCCAGAGACCAGGAAGGAGGAATGAAAGGGAAAGTAAAGAACAATGGGAAAGGATGGCAAAATGATGCTTATGTGGCTTCGAGGAGCAGGACTGGAAAATATCTAGATGAGGCCAGAAAGGAGGAGAGGGCAGATGCTAGAAATCATAAAACCAAATAGAACAGGAAGAAACTAATTGCCTGTATCTTTTATTGCAGTATAGCCGCACTGGCCTTTGCTGAGAGTAACTGAATGATAAATAGTTTTGAAGGTCATCACAATGAGCCTGTCCTGTTCCAGATGAGGGGGTGGGGGTAGGGGGAGGTAACTGAGAAAGCTTGTTTCTTTGCACTGCACCATACTGTTCCTCCAGGAGGGTGATGTGGAACCCACGGGGAGGGTACGGAGAAGGTTCCACATGGACAGGTGTCACCCAAGGCTCCTGCTCCTCTGGGATTCTAGGAATCGAGGCAATAACTCTGTGTATTACAAACGCTCGTACCATCCTCAATTCACCATGCCTAAAGATATAGCAACAAAATTATTAAAAAATAAACATGTTGAAAGTTGTGCATCTAAAGGATGTTGCCCTTCAAAGTAGCCTATACATTTGGGGCTCCTTATGCTGACACCTGCCTAATGTATTTAAGTTAACAAGTGAATTATGACTATTACATGCCAAGTGAAGAAGCCAATGAGGAAAAGACAAACTAATATTATGGAAACACATCATTTTACATCTCAGAATTGATTTACCCTTGTTACTCACCAGACATGACCTCAGTGCCTTTGGCTTGCTCCAAAAATCAAATCCACCATCAAGGGAAGAAGATTGGCTTCTAACAACACTTTGAAAAGAATCTGTTCTGGCTTATAAAGGAAACCCTAAAAGAGATGTGCTAAATATATTCTGAGCAATGACAATATCCTTAGAACACGTGGCCAGGTTTTTGAGGTGATTTCTTTGAAGGTGGAATACTCATTTGGAAGTCTAAGTTGTGGTGTGGTTATGTGGTTATTCTCTATGCTCCTATGTAACCATTTGGGGGGTGGGGACAGTGAATTTGCTATCAAGAGAGGAGATGGTAAAGACTGGAAAAGGACAAGAGAAGGTTCTCATCTACCTACTGTGGGCATAGCATTCTCAAAATGTTGTGCTACCATCAGCACATATGAGAGAGAGGGGCTTGTGGGAAAGTCCCAGCTCTGCTGCCTTGTCCTCTCTAAAGGTGAAGGAGGTATTGGGGTGCAAATTTCATAGAGAGAGCTTTCTGCCCCTCCCGGAGAGGAGCTCGCGCCTTCCTTGAGCTGTTAGCTGGCCAATGGAAAGAAACTCTCTTCTTTTTGAGAGGTCTCATGATTGACAAAGAAAATGCAAAGGTGTTTTAAAAGTACAGTTGTAAATAATCATTTGTTATACTCTAATTCCTGTGTAGAGTATTCAGTCAATCAAAATGTGGGAGTTTGAAACAAAAAGATGTGGGTGAAATGCAAATCAGTGACTGCTGAGATTGGCCTATTTGTTCCACTGTTTGGGGAGCCAGAGGAAATGAAAGGCCTTTTGCAGTTCTTTTGTTCCATCTCTTTGGCAATTCTCCTTCCAATGAAGTTAAAACCTGGGGGCTCAAAAAGAAACTAGTATGGCTTTTTTTGGGGGAAAATATGGAACTAGTTAAGCATTTGTGCATTCATTCAGCCAGCCAATAAATATTTATGATGTGTCTTCTATGTGGCAGGTATGAGGTGCTAGATAGTATCTACTTTTCTAAGTACCAATATTTAAATATTTTCATGGAGAATCTGCTCCATAATCTTGTATTACATCTAAGAAACCTATATAAACATGTTATGTGTGTTTTTTGGTCTGAGTTATAAATCATTGCTAGATAGTTCTTCTGAATGAAAGAGAACATCCCAGAAAGCAAAACTCTCCCTCTACCCCTTTTCTACAATCCCCTTTCTAAGCTTTCCTCAATTCCCTTATGGCATTCACTCACAAATACACACTCATTCATGTGTGCACACACAAGCACAAAATCTAACCTGGATTTAGGTTCATAAACCACAAAAACTTTTCGTAAATTCGTAACAGAACTTGTTTGCTTTTCTATCAATCACAACTCATTTTTGCCTAAACTAAGCTTCCTTGTTCATTACATCACAAAGGAGTATAATGAAGAGACAGGGCCTCAGTGTTGCATATTGTTGTTTTCACATTTGGTAGCAAGGTGCATGGCCCTA
The DNA here is from genome assembly GCA_004027775.1 of Bradypus variegatus. Taxonomy (NCBI): domain Eukaryota; kingdom Metazoa; phylum Chordata; class Mammalia; order Pilosa; family Bradypodidae; genus Bradypus; species Bradypus variegatus. The sequence goes on from PVKY010004822.1 coordinate 12,732, forward strand.
CAGGGTTCATTCATGCAAGCTCTCGTAACTCATATGCTTATCTGACCACAGCCAGATTTACAACAATGAAAATTCCCCCAGGCCACCCAAATTTATGTGTGTTTGAGCCCACAAAAATTTCACTAGTGTTTCATGACAGGGCTGATGAATCTGATAGCTGTGACCTCTTGGTATTTCTATATTTCTATAAAGTGTACACTCCTCTGTCATTCATAATGGGGCAGAGCCTATTTCTGGGATCAACTTGACGATGTCAATTTGTATTAGAGGTGTGGTTACTGCATGGACGAGCTCTGTTAAAAAGAGAAAGATTTCAGAGTTAGTTTCATCTCAGATGTCTGTGTCTGATTCAGACATTGGTCTCCCTGAGAAATAAGCTTTTTTTTTTTTTTTTTTTTTTGCAACCAGAGCTGTCCAACAGAGAAATAAGCTACTTCTTAAGGGAGGGAACTCCCCATAATTGGAAGAGGTCAGGGAGAGTCTTTTCTCAGGGTTGTGGAGAAGATGTCCGAGCACCAGGTGGGGAGGTCGAACCTTTCTGAGATGGGAGGATGCCACATTTATGATGCAGGTAGCCTTTGGGAGGACACGGTTACTGTAAGATGACATGTTGTGAGGATCTGTGATTTCAGAATGAGTTGTTCAGAGAAGCAAGGCTTTTAGGCGTGTTCCAAAGCTGGATTCAATGGAAGAGGCTTGTCTTGGCCTTTGCAACAAGCATCTAGTTCCTGGAACCAATTCTCAGGTTCCAGCCACAGAGCAGCCGAGGTCCCAGTGACTGCCCAAAGCAGAGTCTAAGTGGCATATTGGAGCCTTTGGACAGAAAACTGCCACTGTCCCCACACCACCTGGCACCATTATTTAGATGACTGCTGAGCCAGCTCATGGAAGTGGTCCCCACTCCTCTCCCCCGTCCACCCGATATCAACTCCAGAAGTAACATGCTCAACTGACCTACAGGAAGGGGACCTTTTTAAGTTCTACCTGATGTCTTTTCCCCTGAAGGAAATCAAACAAGGCTACTCATGATGACAAACCCCAGGCTCTTTGCGTAGGATTTTAAGGCCTTGCTTGGGAAAACAGAGACTCCACAAGCAACTTTTCTCAAAATATGCTTTTGCCCAGAGCAGCTTCTAAGTTAGGGGAATGCCCTGAAGCCTGGGAGAGCCGGAGCAAGTGTTCTTCTCAAGCACAGCGGTCCTGTGAAGTCCACATGTGATAATACCACTGCAACCACAAAAGAATGCACCACAGGAAGTGTCCCAGCTGTTGCTTATTAGCATTAGGACAAATTACACAAAGCAAATTGTTAGCAGACGTGTTTCCATAATATTTAAGTGGTGGTGATAAGTAAGAGCAATTCTCTTTCAAGTAAATGCTACATCTCCAAAAATCCAGCTTCCAGTTGTCCGTGAAGGAATTGTCTTGGATGAGGGCAACCTCTGGAGGGAAGGACGCTTGCAGCAGAGCTCCTCAGGGCTCTGCCCTCTGCAGTGTGACCAGGAGTCTGGCTGGAGGCACAGGTATTCCCGGGTGTCGCTAGAATGGGGCTGCTGGATTTGACATCGTAAATGGAAACAGGAACACTTGGATCTCTGCATGTCTGACCATCTGCTGGATTCATCTCTGGGGTTCTCAGGTTGGCCCTCTCATGCCACGGGGTAACATAAGCACGTAGCAAGACAACAGCGAGGCAGGGCGAGTACTGGATTCTTGGAGTGCATTTATGACAATAAATCAGTCATGCCCATGGACAGGTCTTAATCCCTCTCCTTAACAAAATATTGCATTAAAAAAAAAAATCATTACTCTTAATGATCCCATGTCTTGTTCTTTGAGGTTAAAAAAAACCTGAGTTGAATTGCCATGCCCTCCACCCCCCCGGGGAGAATAGTTGAAATGTGCCCTTTCAGAACAAACATCAGGCAGAGACCCCTTCTGCTCTCACATATGAAAACCTGCTTCTTTCAAAAGAAAGCAGAATATTTCCATCTTGCAAGACTTTCTGACAACAATGAAATTCGAGCCCCTGGTTGCCTCTGAGCATTTCCACTTATCTTCAGTGGTGTGACAAAATTCTCCCTAAATCATCTCCAGAATTAACTTTAAAAATAATTTTAATTAAAAAAAAACAAGAAATATTCCAAATATTTATTTTCCACATAAATGCAAAAATATGTCACTGCAGCTTAAAGGCGCCCTTTTATTGCATTCCTAGGACATTTATGGTTCTGTCCTCCCTCCTCACTGGTTTCCTTCTCAAACGAATGAACCTTAGCTCAGTATTAATTCCCAATGTGTTTGAATATCATATGTGGTTCTCCTGAGGAGCTCCTTCAATTCTTTTCTTCTTTCTGAAAGGAAAGAAATTGGCAGCCCTGCTGAAGGGAAATGTTGGGCGCCCAGTAAATTCTCTGGCAGTTATTACATGAGCCCCCTGCTACCCCTGCTCAGTGGGTTCCCCAGCAAGGGCCTCTCCCACGTCACCCGAGCTGCGAATACGACACCTCATCAGCCTCCTGAGGGGCCAGGCCCAGAACCATCCAGGCCACCCAGCTGCCTCCAGGGCACCCTGGTGGTCTCAGAGGGGACACCTAATGGTGACACCCAGGAGTGAGACAGGAGCAGGCTCTGCCTCCAGGTTACAAAAACTGATTTGCAAGCTGGGCAGGCATTTTGGACTAAGCAGATGCGATAGCTGATGACCCTCCCAACCACTTCCTAAGGCTCTTCCGTCTAATCTCAGGAAACACACACAGACAAACCAAACCTCCATCTTTTACCGCAAGTCTTCATAAGGGGATAATGTGCTTCATAAAACATTCAAAATGCCTTAGGCAATAGAATCGTCTCTTGCTTTTTTTTTTTTTAAGTATGTAACAGACAAGTGTAATTGGAAATGTTTGGAACATAATACACACACACACACATTCCAATTTGGAATTTATGCAAAACTGTATAATTATTCACTAAGCTGTTGCAGTGGAATAACAAGTACCCCATTTGTCCAAGTGTGAGGCCCCAGGTCAGCTCTCATTTGAAGAAGAGTGACACATGTGGCCTGACTCCTTAAGGTCTGCTCGGAGGAAACGGCCTGTTGTGTTTTACATTTGCTAAGCTATTTAGCTTCCTGGTTTGACAAGATTTTTGAGACAGGTGAAAATTAGTTATAATTGCAGTATTGCTACAATAATTTGGCCGGCTAATTGCATTTCAGTGCAAAAACAGGCAAGGAAGAATTTTCTCCCTGGGTTATTCTCTGATATGGCAGCATCATTTTAAGAATAACGAGATTTTTTAAAAAAGTCAAACCTTAAATATCATGGCTGCAGCAATCTGTCCTGCTTAAAGTTTAATGTAAAATGAGATAGCACCTCGGTGAGTGGCTCCACGTGAGCGCTGATACAGTTCTCTCTTAGACTTGAGGTGGGAAAATCTCTCTCTCCCTCTCCCAAAAACTAATCAAAGTATCTCATAAACATTGTTTGGGGCTGATTTTAACTTGGGGGCATCAAAGTTCATGTTTTTGTAGGGAGGGAGGCACTAGTGAAGGGGGGGAGGAAGTTTTGAAAGCTTGACATTGGAAGTCTTTTAAACGAGGTAGGTGTTGATGGACGAGACATTGCAAATGTCAGAGGATGAAGCAAAAATCTATGGCGTGGGAACCTGGGTTGTTGACGGATTTTCTGAATCTCGCTGTTTCCACGCTGGCAGTTCTGAATATGTAAACTGTCCGTGACTCCTTGAGGGAAATTAGATAACTCCAGGCCAGCAGTGAGCAATTAAAGATGAACAAACTTTTGAGGGCCAGAGTTCATTTATCTCTTTAAAAACCTGGAAGCCTCTGCTCCACGGCCTGATACAAGGTAGTTTTGTCATGTGTTGAAACTGACAGATGCAAGGCTCTTTCACAATCTGATCACTCAAGCTCAACTCAGCGGGCAGGTTTTGAGGTTCTCTTCATGCTCTAAGCCCAGTCACTATTTGTTGGTCTAAAGAAGGATTTTGCTATGATGTGCTTCTCCCCCATTCAGATGGATCTAAGGGCATGGAACAGAATATTTCTATGGTCTTTACCCAAGTTCTAACTGATAGAAGGTCAATATGCAAATTCTATCCAGGGCTGCCCTCGAGGTTGTATGGGTCATGTTCCTCATGAGGGAACCCAGCCCAGCCATGCGGGGGCTGAGGCCCTGCTGTGGTGGCCCACTTGCCACCAGAGACTCCTGCTGGGAAGCCCCTTCTCTAACTAGCAGATGGGCCAAGGACGGCCCTGAGTTCTTGACCCTCACCTCCCAGAGGTCTCAAAGGCGAGCACTCATTCCCACACCCCCACCACCATGACTATTCTTTAAGGGATACGAGGTGTCTGTGGCAAAGGAGAATTCATAGTTCTGACGACGTGTTTCCTGTTCAGTGAGACAGAGGAAGGAAAATGAGAGAGGGAAAAAGAGAAAGGATAGAAGAAATGGAGGCCTTTCTGCCCAGAAAACTGTAGATTCATCGTTGTTCCTGTGGACACAGCTGCAAAGGGGTAGAAAATCAATTTTTTTTTTTTGCTACTACTCCACGGTGAGGAAGGAAAACCTGCTTGTAAACTGAATTAAACTCAATAATAGCATGTCTGTGTATTTGTTGCGGACTAGAAAAATTATCCACAGATACAGCTGCAGAATCCAACAACGTAACTAGGAAGCAACACTCTCCCATTTCAAAGCTTAGTTGAAACATTTTTCTTTTCCTGTTTTAAAGAAACACCCGTGGCTGAATGTCACTAAGACTCTTCGGTGTGCCAGCACACTGACACCCTGGGAAGGGCAGGAAGGCACTCCAAAGCCCCACGGGGAAGAGGGTGCTCCCAAATTCTTGCTGTTGCTGCTTGGGCATCAATCAGTCCATCAGTAATGCTTGGATATGTACTAGAACCTTCCGGAAGGTGGTTTCTTCCCAAGTTACAACTTGTGGTGCTGACTGTGAAAGAAATTCCTTATTTTTGTGCACAAAGTAGGGATCTTGTTCACAAAACCCCTAACCCATCACTGAGTAGAGAACGATCAGGCCACGGAGTCGGTAGGGTCCTGAAATTCCATTAGCAGTCTGCCCTCTAGTGGGGAAACACAGTACTTCAGATAACTAGGAAAAAAGATTTTTTTCTTCTCTTCTTTTAGAGAGCAAAAGAATTCAAGTTTTCCAGATAGTGCAAGGTGAGACAGTCATCCTCAGAAGACAGCTTCCAGAGCTGAAACAAGCAAGGCTCACACTGAATAGGTTCCCGGATCAGAGTTCAAGATGGGTGGCATGGGGTGGTGGGGTGGGGTGGGGGTGAGGGGAGCGTTCTGCAGAAACTGCAGGAACATAGGTCCTTTTCCTCATATCCTTTGAACCCTGCAAGGCTCTCCTTGGGTGATAGCATTCAGTTTCCCACTTTCTCATCATAAAAATAGGACCTGCTCAAAGGGCAACCAACATACCAGGAATGTTAAAAATAATAGGCTTTTTTTTGGTGATTTTTTGGCAAATCATTAACACAGAGGGAGCCGTATTGGATTTTCAAAAAGGCAAAGATGTCAAAGTTGTATAAAAAGACCAAGTCTTTGCAGGGGGTTATTTTCAAGGGGAAAATCTTTCTGTGATGACGGCTGGATGTTGGTAAGGCAGAAAAGGACCTTCAGGTCTGTCATCTTGGATTTTGTTTTTATCTTTTAAACCACTTCAGAACTTGGCCTCCTTCAGTTTATCAATATGGTAGCAGAGTTTCAGTGCAGGTCCCAGCTTCAGGCCCAGGTACTTCATGATCATG
>PVKY010004823.1:0-18528 GCA_004027775.1 Bradypus variegatus
TGTGATTGTGAAAACCTTGTAGATCACACCCCCTTTTTTTTAGTGTATGGATGGATGAGTAGAAAGATGGGGATAAAAACTAAATGACAAATGGTATGGGATGGGGGGATGGTTTGGGTGTTCTTTTTTTCATTTTTAGTTTTTTGTTCTTGTTCTGATTCTTTCTGATGTGGGGAAAATGTTCAGAAATAGATTGTGGAGGTGAATGCATAACTAGATGATCATACTGTGAACGGCTCACTGTATACCATGGATGATTGTATGTTATGTGATTGTGTTTGAATGAAACTGAATAAAAAAAATAAAAAAGGAAAAAAAATATATAGGATGCCAGGTTAAATTTAAATGTCAAGTACACAATGAAGAATATAAGCATGTCCCATGCAATGTAGATATAACAAATGTGGCAAAATGTTAAAATTTGGCAAAATCTGGGTATTTGTGGGAAGGGGTATGTTGGAGTTCTCTGTATTATTTTTGTATGATTTTTTACAACTTTCCTGTGAGGTTGAAATTATTTCAAAAGAAAACATTAAAAAATATACATATATCCTGGTTGGTTAAAAAAAAAATAATGGTCCTAAATATGCTCAAAGAGCTAAAGGAAAACATGAACAAAGAACTACAGGAAATCAAGGAAATGATAGATGAACACAAAGAGAATATGAATAGAGAGATGGAAATTATGAAAAAGAACCAAACAGAACTGAAGACCACAGTAACAGAAATTAAAAATTCCATAAAACAGTTCAACCACAGTTTGGGGCTGGCTGAAGAAAGAATCTGAACTTGAAGATAAGACCATTGAAATCTTCCAGTCTGAGGAGCAGAAAGAAGAAAGAATGAAAAAAAAATTGAACAGAGCCTAAGGAACCTGTGGGATGCCATCAGGTGCACCAATGTACACATTGTGGGAGGCCCAGAAGAAGAGAGAAAGGGGAGGAGTGAATAGGCAAAGAAATAGAGGCTGAAAACTTCCCAAGTTTAATGAAAGGGATGAATATACACATCAAAGATGCTCAATGAACTCCAAACAGATTAAACCCAAAAAGACCCACACTGCAGCATATTATAATCAAAATGTCAAGTGCCAAAGAAAGAGAATTCTGAAAGCCTTAAGGAAGAAGCAACATGTCGGATTAAGTGCCAATTTCTCATCGGAAACCATGGAGAGAGGAAGACATGCTTAAAGTGCTGAAAGCAAAAAAAAAAATTGCCTACAAAGAATTCTATATCTGGAAAAATTATCTTTCAAAAATGTGGGAAAGATTAAGAGATTCCCAGATAAACAGAAGCCAAGGGACCTGCCCTACAAGAGATGCCAAAGAGAGTCCTGTAGGTTGAAAGGAAAGGACAATAGACAGTAGATCAAAGTCACATGAAGAAATAAAGATCTCCATGAGGGTAACGACAGGGTAAATATAAATGCTAGTCCTATTGTATTTTTGGTTTGTAACTCCACTTTTTACTCTTTACAGGATCTAAAAGGCAAATGCATAAAATGTAATGATAAATCAGTGGTTTGGGATTCATAATGTATAAACGTAATTTGTGACAAGAATTACATAAAGGTGGGGGGACGGAGGGGTATAGGGACAGTTTGTATACACTATTGAAGTTACGTTGATATCAAAACACACAAGATTGGTACTATTTAGGATGTTAAATTTAAGCCCCATGGTAACCATGAAGAAAATGTCAGAGAATACACAAGCTCATAGAGACAAAAATTAGAGTACAGGTGCCAGGGGCGAGGGCAGGGGCAATGGGGAGTTAGTGCCTCATGGGTGTAGGGTTTGTGTTTAGGAAGATGGGAATGTTTTAATAATGGAAGGTGGTGAGGGTGAGGGTATCACAATATTGTGAATGTAATTAATCCCATTGAGTTGTGTGCTTGGAAATGCTTGAGAGGGAGTTTATGTTGTATAAATGTTCCATGCTAAAAAAAAAACAAAATGCACAACTAAAGAGACAACAATAATTAAAGGGCATGCATGTTCCTGGATGGGCTTTAACAAGGAGGAGAGAAGGCTCAAAGGGATATATGAAAAAATTGTCAGCTTTACATCAATATTAAATTTCCTGAACTTGATAACTCCACTTAAGGTGGTTACATAACGGAATATCCTGGTTCTTAGGAAACGTACATGGTGGTATTGAATGTTCAAGGAGCATAATGTATACAGTCTACACTCAAGTGTTTAAAAATTGTTTGATAGACAGATGGATAGATTAAAATCATACAGCATTTGCTGGACCTGGGTATCTGGGGGGATAGGGGGATGTTGGAATTCTCTGTATGAGGTTTGTATTATTTTTTAACAATCCTGTGTGTTTGAAAATACTTCAAAATAAGATTTTTTAAAAAGTCAGATGAGAACACATATATTTCAATTCTATTTACATAAAACTTTCAGAAAACCCTGATAAATCAAACATTGTGTTGGGATTCAACCACATTGGTAAAACTAAAAGAAAATAAAGGGAATGAAAGCAAACACCAGTGCTCTCTCTGAAGCGGGATGGGAGAAATTATGGTGCGGAAGGGGTGTTTAAGGTGTCCATTTTAGGGTCCGCTCCCTAAAACTTGTAGATACGGTACTTGATGACTATTCACCCGCAATAAATAGCAAATAAAAATAATTTGTAGAAGAGGGAATGCATGGGGGCCCTTCGGCCTCTGCCGTCTCCCCATCTCCCGCCCCCCGGAGGCCCATCTGCTCCATCCCAGCCACAGGCAGGAGGGACCCTCTCCTACCTGCGCTATTTCCTCGGAGGACGCCACGGTCAGGTTCTGCGGCGCATCTGGACAGACGGACGGGGGAGCCGCGGGCTGGGACGCGCGACTGTGCGCCCCGATGGCCGCGCCCCTCCCCGGGCGCCCCAGCCCGCCCCTCGCCCCGCGTCCTGACCCCGCGCTCACAGGAGACGTTGAGGGTGACGGTGCTCTCCACGGTCGGCCCAGCGCGGGGCAGGGTCACCCGGCAGGTGAGCTCGGTGTCGTGGTCCTGCGCGCCAGGGGTGAGCGTGATCTCGGGGGAATTCCCGGGCCCCGAGCGCCGTCCCGCGGACCCGAGGGCCGCCCCACTCCGGGATAAGGTGTGGCGCGCCCCCGGGGCGCACGTCGTGGGCCAGGAACACAGTAGGCGGCTGCGGCGGCCGGACTCCAGGGGTTCCAGGATGCGGATGTGGGGGTCCTGGGTTAGAGCTGTGGGGGAAAGCGGCAGGTCCGCGACCCCGCGTGTGCGCTGAGAGGGGGTGCCACCCAGCCCCCCTAAAAAATGAGGGTGCCCTCCCCACCCACCCCCTGGTCATACCGGTCACGGTCACGGTGACAGAATTGTCTCTATAACTATGTCCATGGCCTCCAATCTCCACGTGGAAGAAATAGTCTCCAGGGTCCTCCTTCCTGGGGTCCTGGATGCTCAGGGAGCACTTGTTGGCCTGGGGGTCCCCGAGGAGGCTGAACGGAGCTTTGTCCTTCTTTCTGGGTCCCTTGCCCAGGCCTGAGGCCTCAAGGACGTTGGTGGCCTCTTTGAGGAGACTGAACGGAGCTTTGGCTTTCTTTTTGGATCCCTTGCCTGGGCCTGAGGCCCCTTTCCGGTACCAGTGGCTGTGAACTGGTGTTGACACATTCCGGGCTGTCCACGGGAAGGAGAAGGAGCAGAGTACCAGGGTGCACAGGCCCTCCTGCACTGTCACCTTTGCTGGGGCACACAGCTGGTACCCCCCATCCTGAGCCAGGGACCCTGGGGGTGTGGGCGGAGACCTCCTGGGAACCCCAGCCTGCCCCCCACAGGCCCCCCCCACAGCAGGGGCAGCAGCCAGGCCAGGAGCAACATCTCAAGATCAGGCTGGAGCCTCCTGGAGCTGTCTTGTTCTGGGTCTGTCTCTCTGTCCAGGAAGGAAGCTCCAACAGGAAGCCCAGGGGCGGGGTCCCAGCCATCCTCAGAAGAGGAACCTTGGGATCTCCTCGCAGCCCAGGGGTCCGGGAGATCACAGATCGAAGAATAGGGCGAAGAGGGTCACACTCACCTAGGAAGGGAAAGGGGCTCCCATGAAGACCGCGTGTTGAGTGAAATAACCAGCCTAAAGGGACAGTCCTTGTGTGATCTCACTTATATGAAAGAACCAGAATTTGCAAATTTAGAGACAGATTGCAGGTTAGAGGGAGGGGGTGGAGTCTGGAGAGCTCTTGCCTGATGGGTACAGACCCCCTGTTTGGGGTGATGGGAAAGTTTGGAGAATGGATGGTGGTGATGGCAGCGCAACAACGTGAACGTAACGAACACCACTGAATTGTATGCTTGACGGTGGTGAAAATGGGATACCTTGTGTTGTCTGTATGTCACCACAATAAATTTTTTTTTCAATGTGGAACTATACAGCACCAAGAGTGAACCCTAATGCAAACTATGGACTTTAGTTAATAATATAACTATAATATTGGTTCATCAATTGTAACGCACGTGCCACGCTAATGCAATACATTAATAATAGGGAAGGTTGTGTGCATGTGTTGGGGACGGGTATATAGGGACTGCTCTAAAAAATAAAGTCTATTAAAAAAAAAGAAGGCACCACCCTGGGTTGGGCCTGGGGGAGTGGGGGGAAGGGGCCAATCCCAGGGGAACCAGGTGGGCAGTGGGGTAGGAGCCCTGGCATCTGGGAGGGTCTGCACTGGCCTGAGGGATTGCTACATGAACCGGCAAATTAAAAACCTCAGGAACAAAATGTGGTATGTCCATGCGACGGACTAGTATTCAGCCACTAAAAAGGAATGAAGCTCTGATCCGAGAAACCATGATGCTGAGTGAAAGAAGCCAGACACAAAAGGTCACGTATTATATGATTCCATCGATATGAACCTGTAAACAAAGTAAATCCATATAGGCAGGAAGCAGATCGGTGGTTGCCAGGGTCTCAGCAGGTCTTGGGGAGGTAAGGTGATGGTTTAATGGGTACAGGAGTTTCCTTTAGGGGTGATGAAAATGTTCTAGAACTACATAGTGGGGACAGTTGCAGCACATTGTAGATATACTAAATGCCACTGAATTTGTGTATACTTTAAAATAGTTAAAATGGTCAATTTCATGTTCTGCATGTTTATTATGATCTTTTAAGGTTATAGAAAAAGAAAGCAACACAATTACAAGTCAAGAAGGAGACCACGGATAAAGGGAAAAAGTTCTCTTCCCACTTTGTATCAAGGGAACCCAAGTTTTCACTTTGCACTTTGTTCAATTCCCTCCTCCGTCTCTGGTTCGAGGACTCATCGTCTCCCTAAGTTGGGGAGCCACTGTCTCCCACCCTGGGCCTTCTGATTCAGAGACCAGAGCTCAGCATTCCCAGCAGACACCCCAGCTGTCAGCCGAGTCTGGGAGCTGTTGAGCAGGAAAGTGCTGAGTTTATCACAAATATGTAAAAGAAAATGGGATGCAAATATCTGAAACCACGGAGTTAGTATCAGTTCCTTTTCATCTTTAACCAAATCCTTGTTTCACTTCCCGACCACTTGTTGCTTGGACATGAGACAGATTGTCTCTTGTAGCTAAAGGGCCCCATTTGCTGCACATGGTGTCGGCACAGTGGATCCCCGGCCTGGGGGTCCTCAGGTTCAGTGTGTCCTGCCGCTGCCCCTGCCCACTGCATCAGTGCTGCCCCATCATCCCCAGGCCGCCGTCTCCAACTCAGTGACTCTACTTCATCTGGGTTTGAGATAGACAATATTCTCTCAGATATTGCAGAACCAAAAAACAGCCCTCCTAAAACTTCCCTTCTCTTGAGCCAGATAAGCTATTTGTTGCTTTCCCAAACTGATGGCCAGAAAGGAAGGAGGGGTGGGGGGCTCAGCCTCGGGCAGGGCTCCCGGGGCCCCACCCCTATGACATGGACATGTGGTGGAGGCTGAAGACCAAGGGGGGCCCAAAGGCATAAAGCATCCAGCAGAAGAGAGAATCCTTCCTTCCACAGGAGACCCCCTTCCCCCCTGGGGCTCCCTGGCCTGACACCTGGGTCTAACTGTCTACACACAGGGACCCACCCTTCCCAGGGAGATTACAGGGTGGACAGTCCATCCCAGGACTCAGTAACTCCCACCCAGGTGTGTAAGCTTGTTTGGGGGGGGGTGCAGCTGAGGGGGTTTGCACCTGCCACGGTGTGAGCAACGTCTATGCTTCTGGATGTGAGTTTCCTCCCTGTGTGTCCACATGAGCTACAGATATCCGGTGTGTGTGCACACACATGAAACAGCCTCTGGGCTAACACTGAGAGTGACCATACATGCCTTGGGTGCTGCCAAGTTGGGGAACCATGCCCAGGCCACCCCCATGTCTGACACCAACTGCAAGTTTGGGGTCCCCAAGGTTACCCTCAGATTCAGTAATTCGTTAGAAGGACTCGCAGAATTTGCTGACAGCCGTTAGACTCATGGTTGTTGTTTAGCACAGATTAAATTCAGCAAGAGGGAGAGGTGCCCGGGGCAGGGACCTGGGGGTACCAGGCATGAGCTTCCATCCATCCTCTCCCAGGGGAGGCATGAGCACGGGGCTGGATTCTCCTGGCAACGATGCGTGGCAATGTGCACAGAGTATCGCCAACCAGGGCGGCTCCCCCAAGCTGGGAATCCCAGGTTGTCACTGGGGCTCAGATTATCTTGGGGACCCAGGAGGGTCGGCCCCCAACCCCTGACTCACTTTGCACAGGGAAGATCAGGTCCGTGAGCCCGGGCCCCACAGGCACTGATCACAGGTGACTTCCCCTTGGCTCCCCCAGCTCTGTCCAGGGTGTTGGATAATCCCCGGGGGGCTGAGAGCTGGGAGGGGCTCAGCCCAGGCGCAGGGACCCAACATGCAGTGTTGCAATGATGGAACATCGCCCCAGAGAGAGGCAGAGGGACTGGCAGGGGGTGGGGCTGGAGACCCTTTTTCTTTTCCCTCCTCCCACAGCCAGAATCAGAGAAAATGCCATGCTCCAAGTGGCAGATTCAAGAGGACAGTGTACAGGGGAGACTGCAGAGTGGCCACCCCAAGATGTCCATGTCCTAATCTCTGGAACCTGCAGATATGATTAAGTTAGGGATCCTGTGATGGGGAGATTATCTTGGATTATCCTGGATTACCTAGGTGAGCCCAATGTCATTACAAGGGTCTTTGTAAGAGGGAGGCAGAAGGAGATTTGGCTACAGATGGATTGAAGGCTGTGCGAAGATGGAAGTGGAGACTGGAGTGATGTGGCCACAAGCCAAGGGACACCTGGAAACACCAGAACTTGGAAGAGGCAAGGACAGGCTCTCCCCCAGAGGCTCCAGAAGGAACCTGCCCTGCCGACCCCTTAATTTTAGCCCCATAAGACTGAGGGCCGATTTCCGGCCTCCAGAAAGGTAGGAGAATAGACATGTGATGTTTTAAGCCACCAGATTTGTGGTTGTGGGTTACAGCAGGGATAAGAAGCAGGTGCAGTGTATGAAGAACAAGGAGAGGTCTCGAATGAAGAGGGGACTAGGCTGAGCTGACGAAATTCTGGGAGAAGGAACTTGACATGCAAGGATGTGGAGGGATTGGACAGTTTGGAAAGCTGGGAAATGGTCAATACTTAAAAAACTTAGAAGGGAGGATGGATGTGGGAGCAGATCCAGGCCAAGCTGAGGAGTTGGGGCTCGATCCTGGGGAAAGGGGGAGATCCTGAGAAGCCTAGAGCACGAGGGGGGAGGTGAGCACTGGGGGTCATGAAGAACTCTCAGGGGTCATCTGGGGTAGGCACAGGATGGGAGAGACTTGGAGGCAGGAGGCTGGGGAAGAGGAAGGGACAATGGTACAGGCTGGAGAGGTGGAAGCCTAAATGGGAGGAAGGGAGCAACTTGTAGACATTTTCGGGAAATGAATCACAAGACCTGTGATTCTCAGGATGTGTGAGGGAGAGAGGGATGTGGAATGACTCCAGGGATAGGATGGAGAATGGAGGAGACTCTGACAAGAGTGACAAATGTGGAGTTCACAGAAAATGGAGAAGTGAATAGTTGCGACAGAAGGAAAAAGACTCATCTGTTGGACTAACACAGATACCTGTGCACCAATGATCATAGAGCCCTATTCACAATGGCCAAAAGGTGGAAACAGCCCAAGTGTCCATCAACAGATGAATGGATCAACATGTGGTTCAACATGCAATGGAATATTACTCAGCCATGAAAATGGATGAAGTTGTGAGACATGCAATCACATGGGTGAACCCTGAAGACATCACGTTGGGTGAAATAAGCCAGGCATAAACAAAGAAATACTGTATGATTTCACGCATATGAAATAACTAGAAATAGCAAATTCATAGAGACAGGAAGTAGATTAGAGGTTTCCAGGGTGTAGGAGAGGGGACAAGGCAGAGTTATTGCTTGGTGGGTACAAAATCTTAGTAAATTTTAGAAATTTTGAAATAAAAAAAAATTAACACTGTAAACAAAGGAGAATGATAACAGATTCAAAGAAAATGTTTGCAATATGCATAATGTACAAAGGGCTAATATCCACCATATATAAAAAGTCTCAACAAATAAACTTTTTATTATGCAAATAATCCTATAGAAAAATGGACAAAGGATGTGGATTGGCTAGCCACATAAGAAATACAAACTGTCAATGAGCTTTTAGAGAGATTTTTAATTGTGGATTTCAGAGCACAATCAGTTTTAGAACCATCTGGATAAAAGAGAATTAAATTATAAGCAAGAGATGGTCTTTGAGGAAATTCCAGAAAGCCAGAGAGGTGGAGGTAGAGATATAGTTCAAGGAAAATCTGGCCTTACTGAGTTTTTTTCCAGAACAAGAGGAGCCCAAGTTTGATAGTGTTCTCTTAGACAGAAAGATGAGAAGAAAAAGAAGAGTAGTGTGACCTTATCAGAAGCTCCATCAGCAGAGGCTGGAGGCCACAGCTGTGCTGCAGGATTTGGGGAGTGAGGGGCTCACCATGTCCCACCTCATTCCTGCCCCAACTGGGCTCTGAAAGGTCAGACGCTGACCCCAGTTCCAGCCCTGGACAAAAGAGTTTCTTGTGTCTTCTTACCTTTCTCTTGGGACACTGTAGTCAGGTTCTGTGGAATCTCTGGGATGGAAAAAGATGGGGTATTAGTTTCCAATGGCTGCTTTAATATATCACCATAAACTCAGTGGTTTACAATAACACAAATGTATTTTCTTACAGTTTGGAAGTCAGAAATCCAAAATCAGTCCCCTTGGATTAAATAAAGTCAAGGTGTCTCAAGAAGCTTCATCCTTAATCCCATCTGCAAAGTCTTTTTTTTTTCCATATGACATAACAGTCATAGTTTCTAGGAATTAGGACCTGGCATCTTTGGGGGCAACACCCATTTCTATGGTGAGGGGTGGGTGTGTGTTGCTTCTTTCTGCCCAAGAAATAGGGAAGGAGGTGGGATGAGTTGCCTTTCCTCCAGGGGGCTATCGAAAAATCAGGTGGGGTCTCCTCCTTCAGGACCATGGAGCCTTGGCAGCCAAAGGAAATGAAAAGTGGTTTTTCTACAACCAACAGCAGGGCAGCTCCTTTCAGACCAAGTGTTCCATAGATAACAGCTAAAAACTGTGGAAAAAATCTAAAACAACTACCTTCCAGCGGTGAAGGATGACAAAAGGGAAATAGATTCTGAAGCAGAGTCAACAATTGGAAAAGGGAATTTCACTGCTTCTGTTCCCCTTTTGTAAGGCTGGTTGTCTTAGGGCAGACCTTAATTGGCACCAGGAGGGGTGACTAAATCCCTCACAGAAACCCGAGGTTTATTGACTTAAGTAAGCATAGGACTGAGTTGGAGGAACCACAGCAGCTGAAAAGCCAGAGGGGGAAATCTTGAAAAGGAGACAGCCACAGAGGGAAAGCCCCAAACACTGAGTATAAACTCGAGCTAAATCTCTGGTGACGCCTCACCCAGCCAAGTATCCCAGCTAAGGCCAAAGAAATGGAACAGAGATTTCAGCTGCTGCCAGCCCCAGGGGAGGCAGAATTTAGTATCTGAATCCCACTAGGACAAAACATCAAGACACCACCCAAGAATAAAAAAAGAAGTCTCCTCAATACAACATGCAATTCACGATACCTGAGATGCAATCCAAAACTATTGAAATTCAAAGGCAAAGAAACAGGAACTTGTGACCCAAACTTGAGAAAAGACAATCAATGAGGATCAGCAGGAAGATAAACTAAACTAGCTGTTGGGCTTAGCAAACCAGCATTTTGAAGCAGCTGTTACAACCTTGCTCAAGGACATAAAGAAAGTATACTCGTAATGAATGAATAAATATGAACCATTGGCAGAGAAAATGCAATTATTTAAAAGGAGAAAGTGGCAACTCTAGAGCTGAAAAAATGCAAAATGAGACGAGTAGAGAGAAGATAAGGATGTTAGAGGATTGGTTAGTAGGATGGGAAAGCTAAAACCAAGGGTGAAATTGGGAAAGAAGCAGCAGCCACTCATGGTAGCAAGGAGAGGTGAGTATCTGGGAACTCTAAGGCCTGCACTGTGACCCTGTTTTTCATCTGTGCTGAGACAAAATTATGAAGTGGTCCTGTTTTTTGTCTCACTTTGTTGGCATCAGAGAGTGGCCTTGCCTAATGTTTGGGTTCTGTGAGATTTTTCACATTGAACAGAAAACCATATCATCGCTGTCAGCTCCAGCACACTCTCTGGTCTCAGGGGATCTTTGCCTCTTTTTCAACACATATATGTTCTTAAGAATTCCTGCAGGGTGGGTTTTCATCCATTTAATCCTGGATCTCCAAGAAGCCATGTGCTTTAATTTCATTCATTCATGAATTCATTCCAAAATGCCAGTTGTGCACCTGTTTGGTAGAAGCTTCCGATTGGGTTCCAGCTCTCATTCCAAGTGGCCATCATCACTGTTTTCTATCTTGGATTATTTACTTTCCTTCTCTGGGTGTACAAATTTTCTCCTCAGTTTTAATCACACCTCAGGGACACTTTTCTTTACTGCTACCCACCCTGAAGTCAGATCTCTTCATTCATTGAATGTTGGCTGAGTGCTCGCTGTGTGCCACAGTCTTCTAACCAGCAAGGACACAGCATCGGACAAACGGGACAAGGCCCCAGTTCCCGCAGAACATACATTTGAGTCGGGAGACAACAAGCTGTATACAAATATATGTCAAATAGTGGTAAGCGTGATTGAGGGAAAGAAAATGTGCAGCACTGTGCGGCTAGAGAGAGAGAGGATGGGGTGGCAGGTGGATTAAGGTGCCTCTCATGGCTCCTGGAGTTCGGGCCTTTGTGTGACCCTCCCCTGGAGTGTGGGCGGGATCTGTGACCTGCTTTTAACCAACAAAACATGGAGATGTTGCCTTCCTCACAGAATGCAGAAGGAGCCTTGGAGACTGTTCTGGTTTGCTAATGCTGCCATTATGTAAAACACCAGAAATGGATTGGCTTTTATAAAGGGGGTTTATTTGATTACAAAGTTACAGTCTGAAGGCCATGAAAATGTCCAAATGAAGGCATCAACAATAGGGTACATTCACTGAAGAACACTGATGGGGTCCGGAAAACCTCTGTTAGCTGGGAAGACATGTGGCTGGCTGGCGTCTGCTGATCCCAGGTTGTGTTCCAACTCCACTCTCAGCTCCTGTGCATTCTTCAAGTGTCTCCCTTGGCTGCAGCACCTCCTTCTGTCTGTGAACTCTTTTATAGGGCTCCAGTGATTCAATTAAGACCCACCCTGAATGGGTGGGGTAACACCTCCATGGAAATTTTCCAATCAAAGTTCTCACCCACAGTTGATTGAGTCACATCTCAATAGAAACACTCAATCAAAAGGTTCCAACCTAATCAACACTAATACATCTGCCCCCACAATATTGCATCAAAGAACATGGCGTTTTGGGGGACATAATGTATCCAAACTGGCACAAAGACCATCAATTTGTACTAGAATCCGGATCAGCGTGCCTTTTTCCACACTGGGTGCCAGTGAGGTGAAATGGCTGCCTGAGATCCCACCCCTGCTTCGGGAATTTTTGTGTGTTTTTCATTTTTGTGTTGTTGTTTTTCCCCCTCTCGCTTGGTAGTTTTCCGCAATGCAGTAACACTGAGGCAGTGAAGTGCTGTCAGATGCTGTTGACAGTTCTCTTTATTTTCCCTCAATGTTCCTATTGCAAGCCAGATGTAGTTTGTTATTTTTAAATGATTTCTTTACTTGTTCTTCTATCCCACTGACCCAGAGACAGGACCTCACACTCCTTCCAGTCCTCTCTCCAATCTGGCCTGAGTCTCTGGGCTCCAGCTGGGATGGAGGGTTCACGCCAGATGCCTGCAGCCCGGGTCCATGCTGAGGAAGCTGGGGCCTCTCCTGCCCTGATTGCTGCACGGAGGGAAAGGGCCTGGGCTGGGAGTCGGGGCTGGATTTGGTTTTGGGGATTCACCATGACCCCCTAGGTGAAGGGGGTTTCTCGTCTGTTAAATGGGAATTTTAACAAGAGGTTTAACAAACTCAGGCCAGGCCCCTTCTGCATGCCTTACAAATGTTAACTCATTCAGCGCTGTCACAAGGTCCTGGGGTGGGTGCCGCGGTCATCCCCAGGTGGCAGCAGTGGACGCCCGGGCGCAGCCAAGCCCAGCCAGGTGCCCACGTGGCTGGCCAGGGCTCCACCGGGCTGCCCCGAGGCCTCCCTTTACTGACCCGGCCTGGATCTGCTTTCTTGTGGGTGTGCCCTGCTGGGAGGCCAGCACCTGGGGCCCAGAGGCCCTCAGGGAATCTTTGTAGAACCAAGAAAGAAGAAGGAGTGTCTTGGGGACAAGAACATCCCTTCTTGCATGCAGGGGCCCTTCTGCGGCTCTGCTCCGGGAGCTACATTCGTGGTCAGCGCTTCCATTCCTGGTAACCAGGACCCTCCCCGGGTGAGGCGAGGACGGAATCAAACCACACCTGCTGGGACACGTCGGGGTTGAGGATACAGTAAAACCCCCGTTCGTAGTGCAGCGCGGGTGCCCCCTGGCAGCGCAGTCCAGCCAGGGCGGCCTCCTCTCCACCACATCATGCTGCCTCGCAGGTAAAGCGCGACTGAAGTCCCGATTTCCGGTTAAGGAACCTGGGATCAGAGAGGTGAATACACTCGCCCAAGGCCACACAGCTCAGATACAGCAGTTCAGTTTCTGCCTCACTCCTAAAGGAGAGAAGTCAGTAAATACTCCTAATTTCACTGCTATTGAGTAAAATATAATTCAATCCTTTCCCCACGTTGGCCAATAAGATCAAACTGCTCTGCTCCGCTGTTTTCTTAAAATATATAATGTGAATTCATTCCAGGATGAGGCTTAAAAGTGCAAGTTTTCATGTTTAACAAAATGAATCTGAGATGGACACAGAGAGACAGTGTTGAGGATGTGAACATCTAGATTTTTCCAACAAAGCTTCCCACTTAAATATATAGAAAGGTGACAGGTAAAATATGAAAAACATCTGAACAATAGCCCGTCCAGTTGGAGAGGATTTCCCAGTCCACCAAGAGAGGGGAGTGATCCCTAAAGACTCTTTGCTCTGAGGTTGTTGACTGCTCCGGGCAAACATGACATTGTCCTTTCCTTCCGTCACCTGTTGCACAGCCGGGGTGGGGGGTGGGGGGTAACACCAGCCAGGGATGCTTCCACCCAAGTTGAAGCCCTGAGGGTCCCTGCCCCCCCCCCCCGGCTCCAAGGGCTCAGGGAGAAAACCCACAGGAAGGCCAGTCTGTGCTCCTGGCTTCTCCAAGGTGTATTTTTCCTTTTCATAGTCTTTAAATCTTGCTCTGCTCATCATCCACAGATGAAGGATGGTGAAGTAAAAGCCCAAGGCCACCCAAGCAGGCAACTAAAAGGAGACCGTTACCAGAGCAAGCTGGGAATTGGATTAGTTTCTGGATGCCATCATAACAAATTATTGCAGAATGAGGGGCTTAAAACAATAGAAATTTTTTCTCTCCCAGTTCTGGAAGCTGGAAGTCTGAGATCAAGGTTTCGGTAGAGCTGCGTGCTCTAAGGCTCTAGGGGAGCCGTCCCTTGCCTCTCCTGTCTTCTGGGGGCTCCAGATAGTTCTTGGCTTGTGGCTGCATCACCCCATCTCGCCTCCATCTTCACACAACCTGCTCCTCTTTTCTCTGTGTCTTTTCCTCTGTGTGTCTTATAAGGACAGGACATTAGATTTAGGGTAAACCCAGATGATCCAGAGTGACCACATCTCAAGATCCTTAATCACACCTTCAAAGACCCCTTTTTCCAAATAAGGTCACCATCACTGGTTGCGGGGATTCAGATGTGGACATATCTTTTTGGGGACTTCCGTGCAACCCACTACAGACCCTGTCAAATAAAAAACAAATCCAACTTACAACTACTCTAATAAAAAAAATAAAAGTAAAAAAAAATCCAGATTTGGTAAAGAAAGACTTATTCAAAACTATTATTGGACCTCAGAAAATTAAACACAGAGTTGCCATATGACCTGGCCATCCCACACCCATGTATACACCCTAAAGAACTGAAAGCCGGGAGACGGACAGATATCTGTACACTGATGTTCACAGCAGTATTATTCACAACAGCCAAGAGGGGGAAGCAACCCAAGTGTCCATTAGTACATGAATGGATCAACAAAATGTGGTCTATCCATACCATGGAATATTATTCAGCTGTAAAAAGGAATGAAGTGCTGGCACATGCTACAGCACGCACAAACCCTGAAGACATCATGTTTGAGTGAAATAAGGCAGACACGAAAAGACAAATGTTGTATGATTTCTCTTATATGAAATACTTAGAATAGGCAAATTCAAAGAGACAGGATGTACAATAGAGGTTGCCAGGGGTGAGGGGATGGGGGGATAGGGAGTTATTGCTAAACGAGGATGAGTTTGGGTTGGGGACGATGAAAACAGTCTGGAAATAGACGGTGGTGACAGTCACACAGTTTCATCAGTGTCCTGAATGTCAAGAAGTGTCTGCTTAACATGGTTAAAATGATTTTTCTGTTATGTATATTTTAAATAAATAGATTTAAAATAAATAATTTTTTAAGAAAAGGATTACTGCAACTGACCCTAAGATCTGCAAATGTTTCAAGGTTAGGCAAAGTTTTTTTTGTTTTGTTTTGTTGGGGGTTGTTTGTTAGTTTGTTTTGTAATAGGGAAATATGAACAAGGCTAGAAAAAAAATGGGTGTGGGGAAGTAGATGGAAGGGTGGGATGATGGGATAGTAGATGGAAAAATATTTCACCCTGAGGCCAGCCTGATCTCAGGAGGGCTGCCTGCTGGCTCAGGCTGAGCGTGGGTCAAAGTTCAAGGTCAGCTACGTGGGACATGACTCCCAGGGGTGTAGGGCTCCCTGGCAACGTGGGACTTGACTTCCGAGGATGAGCCTGGCTCTGTTATCGTGGGATAGAGAAAGCCTTCTTGACTAAAAGGGGAAAGAGAAATGAAACAAAGTAGAGTTTTGGTGGCTGAGAGATTCGAAATAGAGTCAAGAAGTCATTCTGGATGTTATTCTTATACATTATATAAATATCCCTTTGAGGTTTTCAGTGTATTGGAATAGCTAGAAGAAAATACCTGAAACTGTTGAACTACAACCCAGTAGTCTTGATTCTTGAAGAGGATTTTAAAGCTCTTAAGATGTGACTGTAATTGTGAAAACCTTGTAACTGACACTCCCTTTATCCAGTGTATGGATAGATAAGTAAGAAAACAAAGACAAAATAAATAAATAATAAATAAATAAATAATGGGGGGATAAGGGGTATAGGATGTTTTGGGTGTTCTTTTTTTATTTTTATTTTTTGGAGTAATGAAAATGTTCAAAAATTGATTGTGGTGATGAATGCACAATTATATGATGACACTGTGAACCACTGACTGTACACTTTAAATAATTATCTGGTGTGTGAATATATCTCAATAAAATTGCATTAAAATTTGAAAAATAAAAGTTCAGGGTCAGGGGACCTGGGGGAAGGTGAGAATCTCAACCTAAGTTTGGTTAATAAACACTTTGTTCCAACTGACAGATGGGGACAAAACCATCAGTTAATCATTTATGAAGCAAAGAATTGGAATTGAGGTGGGGGGGCACAACTGTGTCTGGCCTTGTCATAGATAAACAAGGGGGTATCTGTGAGCCTTTTCTCAGTCACATGGGAAAGAGTGGTTCTTTGTAGTAATCCTTTTCCCTAAAGACAAAAGGGTGGGGGGATTTATTAAACTTCCCTGTCTTCCAGGAGCACAGGGCAGGGCTCAGGTAAAATTCAACATGGTCAACCCCTAAAGGCTACATCACCAAGAGTGAACAAGAATTAGCCCCAGAGCCACCCCCAATCCCCAGAATTGCGGGTAAAGATGCTTTTCTGCTGGGTGGAGAATGGGAAACGCTGTCCCCCAGAAGTCCCAAGGACAAGCCAGCTCAACAACACTTGGGGAATCCAAAGTCTCAAGGCCTGAATTTAAATGGAAATACTAATGCATCAGTTCTCAAATGTTTTGGTCTCAGGACCCCTTTACACTTGAAAATAAACACAGACCACCTGTAGTGTTTTGAAGCTGTAATGTCCCCCAGAAAAAGCCGTGTTCATTTAATCATTCCTGGGGGTACAGACCTATTGTGGGTGGGAACTTTTGATGAGGTTATTTCAATTGAGATGTGACCTACCCAATACAAGGCGAGTCTTAATCCTCTGACTGGAGTCCTTTAACAGAGATGAGATCAAGAGAAGCTCACAGAGAAAAGCCCAGGAGAAGCTAAGAGAGGGCCCACAGAAGCTCAGAGAGGAGGCCACGGGAACCAGAAGCTGAAAGCAACAAAACCGAGGAGCAAAGGACAAGCAAACGCCAGCCATGTGCGTTCCCAGGTGACAGAGGCGTCCCAGATGCCGGCAGCCTGTCTTCAGAGTCCCAGTATTGTCCTGTTGATGCCTCGAGTTGGACATTTTCATGGCCTAAGAACTGTATGTTGTAAGTTAATAAATCCCCACTGTTAAAAGCCAACTCTTTTCTGGTATATTGCATTCCGGCACCTTTAGCAAACCAAAATACTACCCAAATGAGAATATGTGGGGGCTTTTTATTCAGAGCTTGCCATGGCAAGGGAATCACCACCATCACGTGCATTTAGCAGAGCCTCAGAGGCAAGCACAGGGGTGGGAAAGGAAAGGGAAGAGTTCTGGTGTGCCCGATTGGAAGCTGCCAGCCCGGGGAAGCAGGAGGTGGGCTAATGAGACACGGGGCAGCCCACGGGACTGCCTGGGAGAGCACATTTAGTGTTCGATAGCTGTTCCCAAGTTGGAAGTGGGGCCAAAAATTAGGGAAGTTGTCAGTTATGGATCAAGTCCTACACATTTTGGTCTGATTCTTACAGAGATTGTGGTTTGGCTTCCAGGACTGGTTGCTGCAGGATGTGGGTCAGAGTTGTCTTATAGGTCATCTGGCCATTGTTGGTTTCTGTACTCAATCTCACAACAACTCTGAAGTAAATATCGAGGACTCCAAAGAACTTTCATTTACATGGGTTATTTCTACCAATACTTAATTTCAAAATTAAATCTGTGAAACTTTTAAATCACAAGAACATACAAGCATACATCCCATGAACTGTCAGAGTGAGGATGTCATCATGTCAAATCACCTCTGGGAAGCCTTAGCATTAGAGAGAAGTGGCGTATAATTTGTTAAGTTACTGATTTCATGGTAATTTGTTACAGCAGCAATACAGATGTTTATAATGTGCAAATATATTTGGATAAATTCCAAATTTGTGGGCAAGGTGGGATAATAGTATTATTATGAAGATAGTTTTATATTTGTGGATCACCTGAAATTGCTTGGGATCCCAAAGTCCCCTGGCCTTTGAGAACTGTTGGCCTAAAAGTCCCTGCATGTTCTGAATTACAATCTTTCTAGTTTCATCTTTTTTTTTATTTAAAATTTTTTTATTATGGAAATTTTTAAATATACACAAAAGGGGAAGGAATACTATAATGAATTCCATGTGCCTATTATCACCCAGAGTCAACAATTAATATTGTGTCATTGTTTTATCCATTCCCCACCCCCACCCCCACATTTTTGGGGAGCATTTTAAAAGCAAATTCAGGACCTATCATTTAACCATAAATATTTCAGCCTCTAAAAGACAGACATTTTTAAAAACAGAACTACAACACCATCATCACAAAAATAAAATTAACAATAATTCCTTAATATTTATCTAATACCCAGTTCATGTACATTTTCCACTTGTCTCAAAATGTCTTTTTTGTTTATTCAAATTTGTTATCTCTTAATCTTTGGGCTTCCTTGAATCTCTAATTTTCCCCCTCGCTTTTTCTTCATACCACTTATTTATGAAGAAAATGAATAATTTGTCTTGTAGATTTTCCTACCTTCTTTATTTGATTTCTTATATCCAAAGCTTATAAGATACAAGCATGCTCTCTATCTTTCATATTTTTTGCAAACTGGTGGTTAGAGATTTGTTAAATTCAGGTCCAATTCTT